>JABCKH010007619.1:0-161281 GCA_018851285.1 Lyophyllum semitale | reverse complement strand
GGTCTTGATCCCTTCTGGAGATACCAAATTTCGATATTTTGCACCTCCTCCTCCTCCCCATCTCTCCCACCATACATACACTTGGCGGGGCCGATGCTACTAATCCTTTGAGATATATAGATACTAATAGACGTCCTCAATCGCTCCCGCCGCTTGTCCCAGCTATGGAACACATGTCTAGATAACCCACTGTAAGTACATGCAATTTTGCGTTTTTCACCATCTCCTGCTGACACCCTGGCCCATATACCTTTCTTTACATGAGGCAACATACCTATAGAGGCTATCTATAATGGCACATATGTGTCTCCCTCCATATATGAGTCATGGTGAGCCATGTTCTCCTCCTGCCCCTGACCACTTTTTTGGACAACAGGCTCCTCATACCTCGGTATTTCTACCCTCATCTACTATATATGTGCTAATATCCACCATTGGGAATATCCATACTGTCCTATGGAGGTCCCAGATGATATGGTGAGTGATCTACCCTACCCCCTTTTCAAAAATGCGAAAATGACCTATCCCTATCCCTACCCATGTCTCCCACTGCTCCTCCCAACATCCTAGGGTACACCCTCACCTTTCCTAGCATGTTGGTAACAATGTGGGGGTGTCTAACCAGAGCAGGGGACCATACTCCCCCTTCCCTACTATATATCTGCTCTTGGTGAGGTTATACCTCCTCCTCCTACCCTTACATTGTCCCTATAATGTACCTGACATATAGTATATGTTCTCTATGCTAAATATGACGCTTTGGGACCCCTTAAAATACATACATTGACCCAGGTATCATCTCCCAGGTAGTATGTTCAATAACACACTCCTAAGGGGAGGGAATGACAATATAATTGCTCAGAGCTAATGTATATACTTGTTAATGATGGGGGAGCAAAAGAAATGAAGAGAAACGAGGCAGGAATGGTGAAAATAGCGTGCTCGCTGTCAGCAACAGTGAGCAGGAGGTAGCCGAACATTGCCGAGCATGAGTGGCGGGTGTGGGAAGATGTCCGACGGCCGTATGATGTCGGCATCACTGGTGACTAAATATAGCCGACATCATCTGCCGCCTTCCACCGCCGCGTTGCCACGCTATAGGGACTTTACTCAAAACGTAGCTATTCAGAATTATTTCAACAATTATTGGCACTGTATGGGAGAACGCGATATTTAGGTCTGTAGACCTGCCATACTAGGGGTAGTATGGCAGGTTTGTAATACCATCAAATAGTGATGTTCAGGTGCGAAAACCAAGTCACCGTCGCCTTTCTGGTCAAAAGCTTTGAAAGCGATAATTCTGAGGTTCAGTCCCGGCCGCCCAGAACCGGCCGTCGCAATTCTTCAGGAACTCGAAATATCATGCTTCGAGGTGGCAACCTGGGGAAGAATCGTTCATCTCGTTCATCTCGTCGACAGGTTCGTGCCAAACCAGCTTGCACCTACGCGCATGACGCAGACAGCAAGGACGAAACACTGCATTAGAAGCAACACGCCAGCTGCAACGATGATTCCAATTAACATGTCTCACCCCCCAACTTGCTGACGCTCAACGGGAGGGTTGATTGAGGCGTCAGGCAGCGTCGGGATACAGATTTTACGTACGTGATTGCATTCACTCTTGGTTCACTTCGAGAGAACATGCGCCTGCCCCGCTGAACCGTGGGCTAGATACCTTGTCCAGCCTCTGTTGCTCCACAAGAAGGTTTCTCGTGGTCTGCAAGAATGTTCTCGATCTCTGCGCTGTCGAAGGTCCTTATTCACCTACGATCAAAGCAATATGCAGATCAGATGGATTCTCCCCTCGAATTCATTTGATGCGCAATGAATACCGCGCTCGCTACTAGCCCGACATGGTTGACGCCAACTCGAAGACTTGAAATTACCTTTCAAGATATTTTCCCCCTTGTTTGATGGCGTACTCGACGCAAGGGTTTGTGTGTGAGGCTGGTACATGTAATTGATTTCCTTCAATGACTGCTAACAACTACATCAAAGCACATGCCTGAGGAATAGGTCACGAAGAAACATTGTACATATCGATCTAAAGCTGAATGGATGTAGATTGCATAAAGATGAGATCCAATGAGCATGCTCAGTTTGCAACGGTTACACTCCAATCACTGGCGATGGCACCGGTCTGTCTACCGACCAGCTCTGTCCATATGGGCCTGGAAATGGGCCCCATACCATCCGGTCCAGTAGGGATATGGACATCCTCTCCAAGATACCCGATTCTGTCGACGGGGCTAATAACGGCTGCCGTACCTGTGCGACAAAGCCGAGCGTCAGGCTTAGGAGAAGAGGAGAACAGATGATCTTACCTGCTCCAAATAGTTCTACCAGACGGCCCGACTCAGAGGCTTCCTTGACTTCCTTCATTGTTACCGGACGTTCCGATACAATCAAGTTTTCAGGCAAGTTCACTAGAGGATTTTTACCGGTCGCATGCTCTCGAGCAAGAGCGAGAACAGAATCACGAGTGACACCAGGAAGTATCATCCCATCCAATGGCGGCGTAACTAGTTCAAGGACACCGTTGTCTGTCTTGAAGACAATGAACATGTTCATTGTACCAACCTGAAGGCGAATGTAGTTAGTAAGACATCATTGTTGCTTTGTCCACCGTACCTCAGTCAAGTAGTGTTCTGGTCCATGTAACCACAGATTCTGCACATATCCTTTGGATGCGGCCTCTTTTTGTGGCATCACGCCTGGCGCGTAGTTGACACCCAACTTGTAGGCACCAGTACCTAGCGAAAATCAATCGCCTGCAATAGGTAAAGTCATATATATCGTACGCACCACCTGGAGCTGCGCGGATGTATTCTGTGGTACCATATAGCGCTACTGGTTTGAACCCTTTGGGATAATACGGTCCGACGGGACTGCAAATCACGAAAAGCAGAGCCTCGTTGGGTGGACCTACGCCAATTGCCTTTTGGTTACCAACTGCAATGACACAATGAGTCCATGAAGAAGTATTCGAGGGTATGGTTTGAAATACTCAGTGTTGGTCGAATGTATAAACTGTGGCCGTGCTCTCTGGGTATCCAATGCTTGTCGATACGGATGAGTTCTTTGATAACTTCCAAAAGAGCGTGCCCGTCAAAGGTCTGATCATGTTTGTCAATCAACGTCTATCTCTAGAAGGAAATGCGCACAGGCAATGCAATTCGCCGAGCACCTCTGTTCATCCGTTTCATGTTCATATCGGGCCTGAACAATGTTACTTTGCCATTGTCTTGCCGGTACGCCTTCATGCCCTCGAACGAGGTTTGAGCATAATGCAAGACGGTAGAGCTTGGCTCCAAAGCAAGAGGCCCATCTGTAAGGATTAATGAATGGGTTCAACATGCATGCGGCCGAGTGAAGACGAACATGGCTGGATCCGCGGTGTTCCCCACCCTGAGATCATGTCCCAAGGTATAGTCAACATATGGTCTGTCTTAAAATCGGGAACGTTGAATGAATCAGTAAGTCGCTGACCTGCTTGGTACAACTCACAAAAGTGTGACCGAACACGAGGCTCGACGACGGCGGTGGTGTTGCAGGATTGGGATTCCGCATTATCTCAAGTCGCGCGGCCTATCATAGGATGAGAAGAGGAAGGCATCGGATGGAGCACATGAATACAGACATTGATATCTGGTAGAGCGGTTAACTCGCCCGTCATCGGATCTGGACTACCCTGCCCGACTGTGTTCATGTGTCGACGACTAGCACTAGCACTGACCGAGGCACCCCATCTGGCTTGTGAAGCGGGCCTGAAGCGCCTGAGTATGAGGGACATCCTCCTTGAAGCAAGAGGATTTGTGGTATACTAGAGTGTGGTACTTAAGGGAAAGGTAAGTTCCTTCCGTGGCTATTCCGAGGATTAACGCGTCCAGGAGTCACACGGGTACTTTGCTTGTCCAAAACTAGTCCTAGCTGAGGACATCGCCAAAGTCCGCGATATGCTGCCAGGTAACGGCCACCGGTTGAGAGTATACTACAGCACGACATAGAGAGGGTCAAGCTAAAGCGATGGCGTGATTACAGCATTCCCATTCCATCCTCCCCATCGCCATCTTCACCCCATCCACTCGCAATCACTTCCTCCTCCTGCCCGTGAGGGGAGTGCAGAGGTTCCGGGGAAAGCGCCCGTGGGACATCCTTCATGGCAGTATCTGGGGCGTCAGACCGCGCAACTCCAGGAGTGATAGTTTTTGGCGAGAGGGTCGGTCCAGGTATTTTACCTGAGTACCAGGTAACTTGGACGTGCCCCACAGTCGGGACATCGCTCCCTTTGGCTAATCCCTGATAAATTTCCAAGTTATTTGTGTCCCATTGAAGATGAGAAATGTGCAAACCTGTTCTGCCGCCGCGCGGCTTTTGAACGCGACAATAATATCGCCGGAATCAGTTTTTTCAAGAGATTCCATCTGTCCCGTTGTCTACACATAGCACATCTTATCAACTCTTGACACATGGAGATGCAAGACCTACACACACCTCATACCAGTCGCGTAAAGATTGGACTCCTTCCTCCCGAACGCCTTTAACGAGTAGCTTTTTTGGACGATTATCCAATTTCATACTAGCTCGTGGTAGAGGTCCACCACGCATTGCTCCGCGATAACCACGACCTCCCCGTCCACGACCACGGTATGGACGGTAACCACCACCATACGATGGCTCTGTAGCCACCTCAGAGATCCCAAGACTTGCAGCCTAGGTACAGATGATGTTAAGGAAAACGTTAGAAACACCGACATGCATACCTCTGCCTTGAGTCTCGCGAGTTTTGCCTTCAAGTCCTCTGTGCTTTCTTCTCCTTCGGCAGGGACAGTCGCATTATGCATCTCAAGCTCTTTATCAAGCCTCTCCCGCTCCTTCCTCTCCCGATCGGTGCTGACACTTGCCTTGGGCGCCGATGACTCCGATGTCGGTGTGGGGGTAGGCTTCATTTCTTCTCCCAATTTCCGTAGACGAGCCATGATTTTCTTCTTCTCTTCGGGAGAAGCGGTATCTAATGATGCCATTAATGACTTCTGTTCAGTGATTTGCTGTTCCAGAAGCTGCTGCTTCGCTGCTAGAGCACTTGCAGCGGCAGAAGTCGAAGGTTTCGGCGGTGGCGGCTTTGATAACACAGAAACCGACCGGGAAGGAGTTTCTTTCGTGATTATGTTCGCAACCAACGGGGCTGAAGCCGCCAACATCCTGGCTCCCACTTGACCATGTCCTTCCATTGGCCGATGCCAGAACAGTTTAACGAAGCGGTTGTTGAACACGGCATCCTCCGACTTCCAAGCGGCATAAGCTTCGTCATGAGTGGCAAAGCTTATCAAAGCTTTGCTGTTCATGCTGTCGATGGCAACATTTGTGACCGTCCCAAACCGCTTGAACCATTCGTTGACATGCTCGAGGGTCAACTTGTCCTCTGGTATCTTTTCGACCACCAGTGTTTTATCATTTCGGCGTTCAGGTCGAAAATTGTGAACTTCGCCACCGAATGTGCCCCCGCGCCCTCTACCACGCCCTCGTGCGGGTCTGAGATGACCATTATGAAGACTTTGAGGCGGTCCCATCTCCATCTGAGGGTTTCTATCCACATCCATCGAAGGGTTTGTGGGCACATACGACTGCCCATTCGTTTCTCCGTGGCGCATCCCTCCATAACCAGAGTAACCTTCAGGTTGGATTGGTAGTTGTCGCTGCTGAGGGGAAGTAGGAAGTAGTGATTGGGCTTGAGATTCTGGATGTGTAGGTGCATCAGGAAGGGCTTTATCGGTGTCGTGGATCATGGGAGTCAAGTCTTGGATGACCGGAAGTTCCCCAGAGGCGTTACTGCTTTGAACAACCTGAGTTCCATCCTCTTGCTGTATTCGAGGTAGCAACGGGGCCCGTTGATTACGGCTGGCCATTGGTCGCATGTCCATTCGCGCCTCGTGAGGGTCATACGTTGTGCCAAGTCCGCCAGCCATTCCGAAAGGGTTTCCTCCAGCGAACATAGGCATGAATGGCATAGGCATGTTCGGATTCATTTGGTAGATCCCAGGGACAACAGCATCCTCCCCATGGCTGTATTTGCACATGGCCCCCCGTGCGCAGTACCCGCTATCTGCAAAGAGTAGAGTGAATGGATGAAAGCTTAGAACAGTCAAAGTGCATACTGTGGTAGTCCCTGCAGATTCCACGTTTCTGATCTGGCGGTTGATATGCCTGTGGGCGACGGCCGTTCATCTGACCCATGGACGCGTTCATGCCTTGCATCGACATCCCTCCCTGCATCATCATAACACCCCCGTACATGTCCGTGCCATCCATATACCCATGCCCAGAGGGTCGTTCCCCTCGACCTCCCCATCCACCCGTAGACCGTCCACCATGGCCGTTCGCGTATCGTGAAAACTGGCCCTCCGCGCTTAGCCGTGGCCCTTTGGCTGGAGGTCGCCCGTCTCGTTCGTCGTTCTCGATATTTCGCTTGAGGCTTCGATCTGGTGTCTGTGAAAGCGAGGGAGATAACAGTCCGTCCAAAGGAATCGGGATTCCAGTGTCTAGAGTCTTTGGGCCGAACGAAGGCGATGAGGGAGAGGCAGCAGAATATGGTAAGTATGACTTTGTCCGGAGGACTGTGAATAATGTATCGATAAATGAGGTGCATTCTGCTGCGTTCGAGGAATGAGGATTCAACAAAAATGGCGAAAGGTCATCAGACGGACCTTTTTCCAAGAATTCATCGAGTTGTACAGCCAACTCCTTCCGCATTTCACCTTCTGGGACATTATGTTTGAGTAGGGCAAGAATATAGTCAGCAAGAGCTCCCGGTTCAGCATCGCATCTAGGAGACACGAGTCAGCTAACGTTTTGACATACTCGGAGGCGCAAAAACAGACATAGGTTCTAAAGTTCTGACGAGCCATGGCTTCAAATGCGAGGCAGTAGCAGGGTCAAAGATCATAGTAGGTGGCTCCGTTGCCCGTGACGAGGTCCAACAACAAAATATTGTCCAGTCCTGATTAGTAAGCAATCGGCACATCCCGCTCGCGATTCACATTTTGTTTTGGCAGAGAACAGCAGAATTATTGTGAAACGCCGAACATCGCAGCGAGGAGTATATATACTCTCAGTATAGCTTCAGCGCTCAAGTGGTCTATTCGTTATTATCTTAATTTGTATCCAACATCTCCTATTTAATTAAACCGCACGAACGGTTACAAGATACCAGAGCATTAAAGAACCCTATAAATGCACGTAGGCTACGAACAGAACAAATTTCAGCGAGCGAACTTGATGCTCAAGATGAAGTCCGTCTCAGAATGTCGAGGCGCCACGGGAGCTATCGCATGACACGGACCGTACTCTCTTCAAAATCTTTGCATCATGCGTCCATGCTGGCCGATATTTGATTTACATAACGTTCCCCGAGTCAACAGCTTGACTCGGGAACTCGAACCTTGTGACCACGCGTGGGAAGATCTATGGGCAGCAGATCAATGGGAAGTGTGGTTGAGGAAGAGGGGAAGGAAGGAAGAGGGGAAGGAGGAGATGGAGAAGGTTGATGAGGCGGCCGATGGATAGAGAAGGCCATAAGGCAAATGAAATATCGCAGCGGATATGGATGGCAACCGTAACGACAACCAGAGACTAGAAACAAAGAAGAGAACGGAAGGACCAGATGAGACGGGCTAAAGGCAGCAATAAACAGGTCCAACTTTACCTTCAGTACCAGCATGGGCCGTGTCTCCGAGGAATGATGCAGTCGGTGATTCAAGGCATGTACTGTCGTTCTGGAGGTGGGGCACAGAAGGACACAGAAGGTACGTACAAAAGCAGAGGAGATGCGAAGAGGACAAGGTGAGGGAAATCAAAGTGGGGGAAAAGGTGATGAAAGTCAGAGGATTCGTCTCTTTATAGGTACGATATTTGTTGGCGCAAGTGTTGAGCCCTTTGTGCGGAACGGAATTATGCGATTGGCTGATCCACTGATCCCACGTGTCGTACTTGCTCAACTTTTCGCAGCGCAGAATTGGTGCAAGGAGAAAACGAAAACGATCATATTATGCCTGCTTATTCTCTTTATCCACCCATTCAATCCATGACCCCTTGTAATTCAAAATGCTATGTGAACCTGAATGAATGCCAGAGTGCATGTAAAAAGACGGTGTAACGCACTTCGTAAATCCATTTCGTTTCGCCACGTCGCTAGCAGTAGTACTTCGTGCGCCGCTGCGGCAATAAAATATAAGCTGCTGATCCTTCAGCGGTTTCTCAAAGCCGTGTTTCTCAAGGAATGCAGCGCGATTAAGATGCAGCGAACTCGGAAGTACAGACAACGGCAAGTTGACGGCTGAAGGTATCATTCCTTGAATGACCTCCTTCGGCTCGCGAACATCAATCAAGTATGTGTCCTGTACATATCTCAGTCGTCGATAGACCAAACGAGAGAAGTGGATCGTCACGTACAGGGGTGGGGCTATTTGTTATGGGCTTCAGCTCTTGGTACTCTATTACTTTCGCATCCCAGTCCCGCTGCAGATCATCTCTTCGCTCAAGCGCGGCCTTTCGAGCTTCTTCCATTGGTGTCAAGGGTGGTTTTGAAGGAGAATTGGTACTCTCGAACCGGATCTGGAGAACGACAACAGATGGCCTCGCAGCGAGCACGTAGGGATTTCGGCAAGCGGCCACTCGTGTAGACCGTATAATAGCCGTTCGAAGCATTGCAGCGGGGAGCTCGAGGTAAATGTAGAGTGTGGTGAGACTTGCAATTGGCGGTAAGTGCTTAGGAATAGATAGGAATTGCAACTATGTAACAGTCCGGTCCGATCTCCGAGTGTCAGAGTCGCTGAGATCAGCTGGAACACTTCAAATTCTATCTCTGTTCTCGTCCATCTTCAAAACTAAACATATCACTGTGGGTTACTATCCTATTCTATCCTAGATACTGAAGTGCTCCTTGCCGTTCATGAAAGCCCAAGGTGTTTCGTTCTGAATTCATTGCGTAGGCACATCATGACCCGAAATGGACCACCCCGGGCCGTCCCATATTTTCCAGACCGCTTGCTTTGTCCTCCTTCAGCATGGTACCCACTCAGATCAACGTACATTGTTCCATTTCGGGACCACTGCGGGTTATCTATCTATCTATCTATCAAGCTTGAGGTTGTGGCGTTGGCCAGCGCTGGCCTAAAAAAATTATTTTTAGGCCAGCGCTGACAAATAAAATTTATTTAAATTTATTCTCATGATCATGTTTCGACTCTTCCCACTTAGCAGTTAGAACTCAGCTCTATTTCGAAACCCACGGCTTCAACGATTGTCGTCGCAACCCCCTCACCCCACACTTGTCCGGAAAGATAGCCATGGAAGGCATGACTATGGCTCCATCTATGAGTAATAATGCGACGATGGTGCCATTCCTCCATTTCACTGGAGGAGATTACCTCTTGTTCGAAGCATGGAAGCCAACTTCAGCCGGTGCCATCGCTGGCGCCTGCATCGGCCTAGTTTGCCTAGCCATATTCGACAGGTGGGTTTCTGCGATTCGAGGCTTCCTTGATAACCATTGGCGGCACAAGTATGTCATGATCTACGCAATACATCTTTCAATTTTGAACTTTACATCCAGGGGGCTTGTATTGGCCTCGCGATCACTTGGTCATTCTGGCACATCATCACCCTCTCCCTCTAATGAACTCTCGGAGAAGTCGATCTATTTGAAGTCAGACAAAAATCAGCTGGTGACCCCGCTCACAGATCATCAAGCGACTTCCACTCGCTCTCGCACAATCCCACCCTTCATTGCGGCACATGACCTTCCGCGTGGAATAATTCATGCAGGTCAGGCTCTAATGGTGTATGTTCTCATGTTGGCTGCCATGTATGTTTCCCTTTGCTCGCAGCTTCTAGCCTCACATTAAATACGAACTTCGTCAGGACCTTTAACGCTGCTTATATCATCTCAATTGTCGCAGGCTTAGGCATAGGTGAAGCCATGTTTGGGAGGATCGGGAACGGAAGAAGCGTAGGTCACTGAAGCTGCTTGAGGCAAACTGTATTTGTATATTATTCCGTCCGTTGTTATGAGCTCAATGATGGTGTCCAGTAATCTCATGCTTCAGTCGCATCAACCGCCAGACCCACAACCACGATGAGAGTAATTCGGAGGCTTGGCAGACCGGTTCTATGCTGCCAAGTTGTCGCCGGGCCCCTGCCAGTGGATAAAAAGTTTTTTTCAGACATCGCCCAAACCACAAGCATCTGTCCAAGTGCTGCACGATTGTGCTTGATATAAGTAAGACAGGATGATGGATTTAGAAAACCTTGACCCACTTTTCCCTCCCCCCATTACGAACACGCACCATGTGGTTCTCTCTGTTCACGGCCGTCGCTATCTCTGTCAGGTCAGTTCAATTGTCCAGAGTGTGTAACATGTCTTTGAACGATCGCCAGTGCGCCGATCTAAAATTGTCGAGCAATTCTACTATCCCTTCGAACGCTACCTGTCGAAACGAGACCACCTCGAATCATAGCTCAGAAACTTCCGCTGGCGCCTCGCCTTCCCAGACGGCTGGTTCTCTCGGAGTAGCCCACAGTTTTGCGGGATACACTGCTATCCCCCTCGGAATTATTGGAGCGATAGCAACAGTGCTTTCCTGATAAACTACATACTTGGCCTAGGCCTGTTCATCTTGCCATAACGAAAGTCCTTGTGATTTTATATGCTTAGGCGTAGCGTAATTATTCAGTCGTCTTTTGAGTCGTCTGTGACATTGTAACAGTAAGCTTCGCCACGACACATCGTCACGTGAAGGGTACAAATAGAACACGATCATTCTACTTACGGCTACCACTATGGCAGTGAAAAAACTTTTTCGCCTTGCACATTGTTCGAATGAAAAGCGCACCCATGATACGGCGGAGTCTTTAAAGACGGAATAAATTGAGTGTCATTCTTGACAACGCCGCGAGCGCCCCAAAACCCGAGTTTTGTATGATGATGAAGCGCCACCTTGCCCTCTTTGTTTTGGCTTTTGCCTCCGTAGCCAGCGCTCATTTTCAACTGCAATTCCCTCCTCCGCGTGGGGTTTTCAACCAGAACAATGAACCCACTTTTTGTGGTATGTCTAGCTCTATAGAACGCGAGGGAAGATGTCTCAACATAATTTCCAGACGGCTACAACACACCTGCGGCAAACCGCTCGACATTTCCATTAACAGGAGGATTCTTCACGATAAACTCGGAGCATCCGCAATGGACAAGTGAGTGATGTATCTGGTCCTCAGATTCCAGAGAGTGACTGTCTTTTTAGCTGGAGTCCTGGTTTCTTCTGCTGCCGACCCCACGTCTTTCAATAACTTCACCCAGGGCCTTCCCTACGCCAATTCCCAGGGAGAAGGCGTCTTCTGCATACCGTTGGACTTCTCTTCTAATGCGAATCTAACCAGCTTCAAGAACGGTCAGAACGTAACAATTCAGGTCAGATCTTCCCTTGGAACACAGTCATAGCCTTTGATTTGAATGATTCACAGATCGTCTTCAACGGAGGAGATGGCAATCTTTATCAGGTATTTCCATTCTATCGAGTCTTACCACGGTTGTATCTCATTCATACGCTGATCTCAGTGTGCCGACTTGACTCTGTCAAGCAACTTCAAGATTCCATCTGATGTCAAGTGTTCAAATGCTACTGGAAGTTCTGCGACCACGACGGGTGCTTCTCCGTCGAGTACATCTGGCGCAGTAGGGAAGACGATATCAGCCGGAGTTGTTGGACTAATGCTGACCGTCTGGGCGTTACAATACTGACACTCTAAGAGCTACGATGAAGGGAACCCTGGTGCAAAATCAGCACCTTTTACAAAAGGATGGATGATGCTTAGTACTTGCAGCAATATATTTCCATGACGAGTCCCATGGCTAGGTTTAGTGCTGTTTAGTGTCAAATCTGGCTATGTAGGACGTGGCCGCGCCCCGGACGCGAGTATGGATGCGGGTATTTCAGCCGCTCCGTGGCAAGCCTCATTATTTTCAGAAGTGACCATGAAGAATGCTTGTATTCCTGCTTACTCGAAGCAGCTCGGTCAGCGGCGTTCAAATCATCCGCCGTCGGTCTCTCCGGGAACGTCGACATTCTATTTTTGACACATACTCAAGTAAGTACCCCCAGCCTAGTACGCAACCAAGGGATTCATTCACCCAGGCACTTCGCGATATTATTGATGCTGCGTATCCAAGCCTCCCTGAATTATACCCCTTGGTGCCGCAGCTTGTGTGACTCGTACTACTAGGATTCTAAACTCACTGGTGTTTCTCGTAGTGTTGCGTGGGTCACCGGCATCTGCTCCGGTGACAATGAAGGATGACTCGGAAAACCTAAAAAGTATCCCGGATATCTTACGCGTTCCACCTTCCTTGACACGGTCGGTAATCTGTTCAATGTATCATCTTGGCATTTCACATCAGCTACCACAGTCCGTTGTGAACCGAAAGTGGCAGTCTCCCCGAGATATTGCTTATAAGACCCAGGAGGCAAAGGGCTGTTACGAATCCATGTAAACCTTCTTGACCCTTTCACACGACCGGCCAACGTTCTATGTTCAAGTTTCGACGAAGAGAGACTCCTTGGGAGGTGGTCGATAGTAAGGCCGTTGATGCCGTTCCTATGTACTATGAGGACGAGGGTATGTCAATGAGGCCTTGTTAATCACCTGTCGTTGTAACTGAGAAGTTTCTTTTCCCAGACTTGGATGTCGCCGCTGTAGGCGAAACAGATATCCGTGGCACATATCTCTTCGAAGTGAATTCAGCGAAAAAGGCTCTGGATTTGCGAAGAGCGGTAGAGTTTGCACGACAACAACTACTGCAGGAGGTCATCAAGAAGGGATATAACATTCTGTTACACGAAAGGTGTGCTATATTCCTCGATAGCTTGAATACCTGCACTGACATCGACCGATAAGTTGGCAGTTAACCGTCTATCGACGGGGTAAAGAACATCGAATTGAGGTGCGATATAGCGGTCGGCGTGAGTTAATTTTCTACCATCGGTGTGCTGTTACTGACAAGCGCATCATTTCCTGCTTAGCGGCACGCGCTCTCGGTAAGCTGCCAGCCCGACGTCTCCCACCATTCATGGCAGTACTGGAGGCCTATCATTAAATCATTGTATGGTATTTTTGGGTGCGTGCTGATAAAGCATGGCTGTCGGGGAATAAGGTGTAAGATTAGGAAGATAACAGGCATAGTTGGCGTAGACCGTCGTCATAAGTATCTTAGTAATGTATCATTAGTTTACCCTGCTCTAAGTCGTTTGAGGACCCGGAGACGCGATGCTGTTCGAACGCACATGCAGGGTAGATTTGCAAGACACGATTACACAGCAGAACTTATGTCAACTACGCCCGCCCTTCTCTTACTTCCGCAAGCCTGCTACTGGGACTTTTCGATCTTGCTTGTGGCCCTCATGGCATAACCAGTCCATGACTGAAATGGCGCCAAATCAGTGCAAGTGGAAGATTAGGATCATCCCAGAGTATTGCAGAGCCTACCTCATCATATAAACTGATTTTCTCAACCCCTAAGAGCTTCAGGCCGAGCCATAGGATGCCCGCCGTCATGCCACTGCCACAGCTTGTTGTCACAGGGAGCATGCCCTTTGTGATGAGCTCGGCGCGCTCTGAGCCTACAGCTTCCTCTAGAGCTTTACGTATATCCGCCTGAGGAAGGAACGTGGTATACTTAGTGTCGTCCGGACCAGAGTTCTGGCGCAGGAACAGGTTAAATGGCAGCGATAATGAATGTGGAATGTGGCCAGATGATAGGCCGGGGCGGGGTTCAGGGTCAGTTCCGAAGTATCTGAGGTAGCAACGTAAATTGTATTTGCAGCAGATCTCGCCTGTAAATCGAACCCACCTTCCACGAGAACGAGCATCGAGGACGAGATCAACAGTTGGATTTATAGATGGGTCTAAAGCTGAATTTGCCACGATCTGCTCATAGCCTTGCAAGTATTGTAAGCAGTCTGAGAGGACAAAGCAGAATATGACACCCTACTTCTGAGTGAATCAGTTTGGAGGGTTGGGGTGGGGTACTCTGTTGTTTGTACTACAGGTGGAGTTCCACTTTCTACAGGTAAGCCTTGCGCGAGCCACGCAGGTAACCCGCCATCTAATACGCTTGATCTATGGTGGCCAAATGACCTGAACGTGAATAGTGCCCGAGGAGACGAGAAGATCCCATGAGTATCGTAGCTGTGAGCATTTTGTCAGAAATTACTCCAAACTATGCGACTGGGAACATACATAATGACATGAGAGTCTGATTCAATCCCGAGGTGTCCTGCGTGTGGCTTCCGGTATCAACCAGTATTCTGGGTGACCGTGATTGACAAGAACATACCGCAAGCGTCAGCAAAACCACGCTCTTGAGGCATCATATGCTTGAGTCCCAGTTCGTGCGGGCTCGCAACCACGTCAAGATCTAGGAACTGAGCACCCGGAATGCGCTTGGAGAGAAATTCCTGACAAGGTTGACGAGGAGAATTTGGCATAAACCACGATGCATCTAACAAAGCAACTTTATTCTTCTCGGAAAGAGCCCGGACTTGTTGAGGTGTAAGAAGTAATGGGACGGCGGCGGAAGACATAATTCTGCGAGTTAGGACCGGCACAGAAAGTTTGAAAGGCGGGTGGACACGGAGGATCGACAACATCGTCGAGGTTGAGGAATCTCCGAAATCTAACAGGTGTAAATACCTATTTTGCACTGTGCGACGATGCCCTCGGATCAGAGCACTTGGCTCATCGCTGTGCCCAACGATGGCGAGGCCGAAGGGCTCTTCCAAGAATTACATTCCAAGCTGTCTCAACAGTCAAAGTCAACTGGACTTGCTCAATTTGAGATCCCGTCGTTCAAGGTCCGTTGAATGTCCACGGCTTCGCCAATGCCTTTCTCAATTACGCATGCAATAGACTGGAACCCTCGACAGTCTGATCGGCCTTTCTGAAGAAATACCGAAGCAAGATGCTTACTTTACTGCGACAGTCGCGAAGACCGTGGACACCCTCCGTAGCCTGCTAAACAACGATCCCGCTAAGCTTTCTCAGCATATCCTCGTCGACGAGAAAAGCGTGGATGACTATCTTTTAAAAGGTTGGAGGTGGGACGGGGGTCGTTACGGCGTGCAGAAGGGTCTACGGGATATTGTTGACGAGTTGGGAAAGGTGCGCGTCTTGGTCTTCGTCGTTATCATCCTGTTCAGTAAGTAACATTAGATATCTTAGGAAATGGCCTCGATGGACAACGCCATGAAGGCTAAACTCAACAATTACAATCTGGTCAAGGGCTCCCTGACCCAGATGCAACGGAAGAAGATGTAACTGGTTTTGAATGACCCTCAAGACCAGGTCTGATTAGTCTAATCAGGGGCAATCTCTCAGTACGCTCCTTGGCCGATGTTGTCTCCAAAGAAGACTTCGTTCGCGACTCCGAATACCTTGAAACGCTCTTGGTCGCCATCCCAAAGTAAGCGAGAATCCAATACTAGACATGATTCCATTAATCAATTACAAGAGCGCTCGTGAAGGAGTGGACCTCGAAGTACGAGCGACTATCGTCGATGGTGGTTCCCCGATCTTCGAAGTCCGTGTCTTTTTTTTGTTGTAGAATCGCTCTTCAGCGCTTTAATTGGATGCGCAGGTTAATTGATTCCGACGATGAATATTCCCTGTTTGGCGTCGTATCATTCAGAAGGGTTCATGACGAGTTCGTACAGGCGTGTCGAGAAAACAAGTGAGTCTTTCAGTTTTATCCAGTTGTTCCTAAAGCTTTGGCGCGTAGGTTTATTGTTCGGGATTTCGTCTTCTCGGAAGAGGAATCAATGAAGCAGAGAGAAGAACTTGAGACAGCCGACACAACCGAGAAAGAGCTCTGGGTATGATTTACGCTCTTGAGCGAGAAGATAAGCTGATATACAAGATCGAAAGACGGAACTCCTGCGATTGTCAAGAACAAATTTCTCTGAGTCTTTCCAAATTCTTGTCCATCTGAAAGTCCTTCGTCTCTTTGTCGAGAGCGTCCTCCGGTATGGGCTCCCTGCAAATTACGTCGGGCTGGTGATCAAGGTACTAATTGTTCTACAACGTTCATGCTGTTACTTACACAGCAACCACTAGCCTGACCCTAAAGCCACGAAGAAGACATTTAACGTCCTTCAATCTCATTTTACATATCTCAGCCCACGTTCCAGTCGCGCAACGAAAGGGAAGAAAGGCCAGGAAGAGGAATTTATTGGAGAATATCAGTCTCTCATGGACCAAGAGTTTTTCGACTTTGTTCTCTTCGAAGTTCCGTGGATTGTCTATTAATCGAGGTCTTTCATTCAGCCCCGGACTTTTGATGTAATACCATAGCCAATTAGTGAAAAGGATAAAGATACGACCAGCCCACCACTGCAGGAAAGATAATATACAGATAGAGGATCGGAAACGCAAACATATAGCTGTATGGTACGTGTGTGCAGACAATCCGCGGCGCTGTGAATAGAAGGGAATGGAGGGTAGAGGAAGTCAAGTCAAGTCCATTTGTATACACGCCGCACTTTTGTACAATTCGGTTGACCTCAGGCAAGGGTCAGACAGAAGCACCGCTCACAAGCCTAGATTGGATATGACGCGTGAAACCTCATCAATCGCGTCTTCGTCGAGGGTACGGTCAGCAGATCTTGGGGCCTGAGCAGACGATCCAATGATTGCAGGCCGTCCTGACATCGGCGGGCCGTATACGCTTGGGAATGAAGGCGCGGTCACGGAAGTGGGACTTGAGTTTCCTCCCGTATCTCCAGTCGAGGTCGTCGGTGACTCGGGTGGAGGCAGCCGTGAAGAGGACTCTGTAATACGGGAGAGTGAAAATGTCAAGTCGAGTGACTGGGCGCGATTTTGCAACGACCGCGGTTTAGAAATCTGCTCCTTAAGCTTCGATTCAAGGAGTGAGTCGGATCCCCTTTTGATCGCATCCTCGGAATGCCTCGTGCGGTGTGGGATGCCAGAACCCTGTGCCAAAACATGTCAGCGGGGTTACGTTGTCGTGCGTATCCGTACGTACGATTGGTGGCAACGGTGTCCAGTATTCTACTCCAGGCCCGGAACCGGGAGGCATGTAGCTGGATTCTGGATCGTCGTCTAGATTGTAGATGTAAGAAGGGGAATTAAATAAGGCCTTGACATCAGGCGAAGAGTTGGCGAGTCGGAGCCTGCGATCTCCGACATCTGGTCGACCCATGTCGACGGATTCTAGTAGACACTTGTCAGAGTGGGAAGGACAATGAATATTAGAATGGCGAACCATGACCCCTGGTCTTCGCCGTGGCGAGTACTTTGCTGTCGAAGTGTGGGAAGGAGTCCGCGAATGAATCGCCCCGTTTGTGGATGTGCGCTGTAGGCGATGGGTAGACGTGTATATTGTGATTGAGAAGGAACTGTTCCAGCATTTCACGGGCGGTAATGAGAAAATCGCTGTTACTGCGCTGGCACCGGAACTTGAACGAGATATCCGTGGGTGCCTCGCTTTCGGAGTTGCCGTTGACTTGGCTCGGCGTTTTGATGTTGGGGACGATGGAGACTTGTAGCTCGCGTTTGACGCGTTCGGCAAGGTTGTTGAAGTCAGGGGTAGCAAGGACTCGGGGGAGCTCCACGCTGGGAGGGACAGCCATGTCGGCTTCAAATGGTACGTGATCCTAAAAGAAGATGAGTCGAGTTTATGTAACAGGTTGCGCAAGTATGTTTACCAGAAGCATCGCGGCTGCGATCTGCACCTGACTTTCAGGTCCAAATATTGTTACAACATCCGACGCCGTTTCCTTGTCGGGGAATCGCACGCGAGAGTTAGTTTTCGTCTCGATGTCATGAATGAAGATGCTCTTTTCGCCCAAAAGTGTTCGGTGGTAGCGTCTGGGAATTGATACAGTCTCATCAACATAATCTTTGTCCTGAAGACACGTAACGGTTAGCAAGCAACGGAAAAGCGAGGGCTTCCGCACCTTGGGGTTCACCAGCTCCATGACGGATTGTTTAAGATTATCTAGATTAATAGCGTTTTTTGCGGGGGTCCGAGCGACGACATTATCATCGTTGTCGTTGTAGCCACCAAGGGCAGCAAACTCTTCGGCATTAGAGAACTTGACGTAGACGCCAAATTTCTTCATGATACGTTGGATGCTCCGACCGCCGACACCGATAATGCGTTTGTGATATGCCTCCGGGACATGAAATGAAATCTCGGCTGGCAGTTCCTCTTGCAATAGGGAAAGGCCTTGGAGCACAGAGCTATCGGGGCCGGCGATGTCGATAAGGAAGTTGTGGTCATTGAAAGTTTCGAACTTGATCTTGACATTAGTGGTTTGCATGATCTTATTGATTTTTCCGTTCTTCTTCCCGCTGATGAACTCGCGATGATCATTCGAGAGCTCGATTTGAAAGCGAATTTCGTGATGGAATGCCTGCAATGCACGATTAGAGAGGTCGGACGATCAAGATGGTTATATACCTTGATGATGTCCAACTCCATTATCATGCTGACAGCGGACCGGACTTCATGCTCAAGACCATGTACCTCGAAGCACATGCTTTTGAAGACAACTTCTGCTCCAGTTGTCATGGAGATCTGTTTAAGGAGTGTCGTGACCGCGGACGCGTTAAGCGTCGCGGGGGGCAAGAGGGCGTTGAATTGCATAGGAAGGAGCCAGAATGACCCAACGTAGTATTGGCAGGCCTGGGTAATGAGTTGATGAGATAATATGGACAGCATAGCTGAAATGGCTTACGAGCTGCATAATGGATCTGATAGTACGCTGGATGTTGACTCTATGGTCTCCATAGACGGTGATCAAACTAGTTGAGCTACCGAGAGGCGGGAAATGAATGAACGTGGCGTTGTCGGACATGATGGATCTGAGATCGTCGGCTCTATCTGTGACCATCCAATCCAGTTTACGGGGCAAAATAGCGGTGTCTCTGGAGATTACAGACTTGCTCTGGCGGTGTGAGGACGGCTCAGAACAATGCATCCTTACCTACAAGCATAAAGACGCACCTTACTAACAGAAACCTGGTACAACATGTCCCTTGCCCGCTGAACGCCAAAGAACTCGCCCGTGATCCAGATGACATTGTTATTGCGGAAGTTCCCCACTGAGGTGCCGAGTTCAGGACCCATAAGACCCTGGAGGGGGGATGGAAGGTAGATGTTGGTTGCAGTTTCTTCCTGGATCGTCTGCAAAACGCTGCGTTTCCTTCCTGCTGTGATAGCATGCAACTTGTGGTCGATCTCGCAAAATTCGGAGTGAAGACCGCTCTGAGACATGGGTCAGATTGACGTAAATGGGAAAAAGAAAAACGCTACTCACCAATTCGTCCAACATGACAAGCAAACGGACACGGGCGAGCTCGACAGAATCCTCATGGCCTGTAATGACTAACTCGCAGACTCGCTCAGTCTCGAGCCCTGACCAACCAGCGCTGCTGCTGATACCATCCGGAGGTGTACGGTTTGAAAGTGAGAGCGGGCTGTTCACAACTGCAATGTGGGCCAGGGTCTGAGAGGCAATCTCGTCGAGTCGACGTCTAACTTCAGGCTTTAAGGCAGGCTTCGAAGAAGGAGAGTCCAGAATCTCCGAGCGTGTCACCTTGATGGCTGCGCGGTGCTTGAGGTAAAGTACGTCAGTGGCATGGAATAGAAGGAAAGCGAATCTGTCAACCTGAATTGGACACTCTTTCAGAATCATGCCTCTGGTGACCATGACCTGCTGATAGGCTCCCGTGATGTGGAAATTCCAACCTTTGCCGTGGTCTGCGAGAAAGTAGGATACATGGCAGCCGTGCAGGGACATGGCCATCATGGCGAGCTTTTGTATGGCCTCGGTGTCCTGGGGAGCGGTGGGATCGGGGAGGGTGTTGGTAGGTTGCTGGTGGTGGACCTGTGGATACGAGTCGTTTGTGGGGGGAGAGGGAAAGTCGAGGGAGGCGGAGGAGGGCGACCTGCGTGGATAAGTAAAAGATGTGGTGTAGACATCCATGTCTGTGGTAGAGAATATACAGGGTTGGGCGAGGGGGGTATTGGGATAGGCGGGTATTGACACAGAAGTGGTATCAATTTAGCGGTCGTCCTGGTTGTCGAAGATGAAAGCAAGGAACAAAGGCGACGGCCAGGCAGACGCAAATGTGGATGCGCTGAATGCAAGATTATAAAACGAGATGTATAAGCCCAAGAAACTCAATCCACACTTCAATGCGAATTTGTCTCAGCAAAAAAAACACACACACGCGGGCTTTCAATTCAACTTGTTTGTCTCAACGCAATTCAGTTATATGTCTGACCCATCCTATACTAGCTCCCACTCCCCCTCAAAGTCAAACAGCTTGTTGTAGCACCTGTGCCCCACCGTCGAAAAGTGTGTGTACGGGTCCCCAGCCCGCAGCCGAGTACCGCATCGGTAGCAAAAATGTTGCCGGCATTTCGTGCATGTCATCTGTTACATCCTTTAGCACCCAACGCCAGAAAGTAAAGCCTTAAAAGTACATGGTTACAACCCCACGACTTCTCGACATGAACCTGGCATCCAGGACACGCCATCGTCGACGCCTGAAGCCATTCCTTGTTTGCTTCCTCTTCTTCGTATCGTGCGACAAGTTTTATAACATTAGTTTTCCCAAACCTTCTCTCGATGACCTCTCGCTCGATGGATCCCTCGGGCAGATTCAGATATTCCAAGACCAGTTTCTCGGAGTGTGCGATCGGACAGGCTGTGATAGGCCCATGCCTAAGACATCGTAAGGAGAGCTTCACCGTAGTTAAAAAAATGTATCCGCACCATGTCCGCCTGCAGAACGCGCAAAATGAAAAAGAACATGTTGGGCATGACCGAAGTCGCTCGTAGCCTGAACCTTCCTCAACTTCAGCTGGCTTGGGAACCGGGGTTTGACAGAATGCCATCGGACAATGGATAATGGAAGGATCTGAAAAAGACCATCATCGTTTGCCAATTTATCCAGAGCTTCCTTCGACCTACCTCTTTCTAGGTTTCTCTTTTCCCTCAGCCACCGCCATCTATCCACCTCGGATTCCGTAACGACGCGCGCGACTTCCTCCGCGTCTGCTTCGCGATTCTCTTTTACACATCCAGGGTCTGGACATCCAACTCTGCCGACTTCGCCTTCTGCGATGCACAGTTTCCAAAAGTCCTCCAAACACGATCGGCAGAAGACATGCGTACAGGAGAGCTGTACACACTTTGATCCCTTGAGGGAAGAAAGGCAAATAGAGCATGGGTAAGAGTTTTGGGTAAACCGCAGCGATTTAGCAGATACGTCTGAATCCTTGAGCAGTCTTGCCAAAATCCGCGGCGAAGGATGAGGTATTCTGATAAATATCATTTCAATGCAATGGAGACTTTCCGAGTCAAGACGCGCACTGTATAACTGGTTTCTGATTTTCTAAGGACAAAAGTGAGAGTGACTGGAGGAATTCCCCACCCCGTAGAAATTCGATCCAGGTGTACAAGACTCCCTCTCCAGGCTGCCACATTTCTATAAGGATTGTTTGCAACCGGCATATATGAGGTAGCCAGAGATGAGATGCACGGACACTTGTTAGGATTGGCGGGTTCTCTAATGGGTAGAAGGCTGGTAAGATGACGGTGATCATGAGGGATGGTAATGATGATAGGGAGAGTGTCATTTGGGCATCAGACTCCAAGAAGCTTGTAGCCAAAGATTCGTCTTGGACCACGCAGACCGTTCGAGGTTCATTGAATTCGACTGGTATCTCCAGCCTCAACGAGTTATCCATAATCTCACTGGATACACATTCGGGATAAATAGACTGCAATAGAAGATCGATATTACAGAAACGCGGTACAGACAAGAGCGCACCTCCAATACTTCATATTCTTCACGTTGAAGAACCTCGCACTGAGAAGTGATAGAATTCGCATCTAGGGAGTCGGCCATAGGGATTTTATATGCAAGTTCACAGGTCGAATGTTATAATGGAATACGATCAGTCATATGCATAGTGAGTCGCTCCTGTGTTGAACGAGATGTGGAGGAAGCCTCGGACCCGGTCATGTCACGTTACATAATCGGCATACTGCAATCGTATCACGTGCTACAATTTTTTTTTGGTGAAGCCCCTGGAGTCCGACTTTCACTGTCGATTTGCCATGGCCTCGATACACACGTCGCAAGGCTTTGTTCGAGCCTTAAAGGCAGCTTCAGACCCTCCTGCTCCAGGCGGTCAATTCAAGATCGAAATCGCCAGACAAGTTTGGGACGACGCGCCTTTTTATGTTCCCAATAAAGCTGAGGTCGTCGTGGAATGGATCATGAGCAAATTTCTCAAGGAAAGGGACAGAGAAACGTGCGGGATCCTTCTATTACACACACTATTTTATACGATGATTTTGATATCTGCAGAGCATCGAATTCAATCCTGGACCTTCGTTTCTGGACTCTCTTGTATGATGTTATTTCGTCATCAAATTTAAAGGCTGCAGAAACGCATACACGGCCACTGAAGACCTGGCTACCGACGCTGTTAAGCCGTATTCCGTTTGCACCAAGCTTGATATATCTACTCGCCGAGTTGAGAGGGATGGATCCCGCACAACGTGGAGCTCTCGCTCAGGTCGTTTCTGCATGCCTTGCGGTAATATGGCCTGTGGCAACTCAGAAGCTGAATACAGAAGCTATCCTAGAGTGTTTTGGCACTTTTATCTACTCATATGTTCAATCCCGCGAACCAGATGAGAATTTTGTGCGCATCGGGATTGTGGTTACGTCGTCGTACAGAAACTCGCTATCCAATTCTTCCAACAAGAAAAAGGTATGAAACCCAAGGTGCTTTCACGCTGAATCGTGACTAAGTACGCCTTCATTTCAGGTCTACATTGCATTTTTACAAAACTATCTACCTCGTTGGCTGGAGTGTGCAACGCAGTCGAGCTCGGAAGAACCTTACAAGACACTCCTTGACACTGTTTATAACGCCGGGGCTGAGACGCTCTTTCACCTCGACCTCCTACGTCAGACGCGCGATTCCAAGACGGAGAACACCCTCTTCGGTTTTATAGCGCCCGTTCTATCCTCGAACCTTGAAATTTACGCAGTACTTCCCCGCATCTTCTCCTCGTATGTTGAAGCCATCAAGAAATACCGCGGGGGTTTGGTTAGTCAAGGTTCCACGCAAGTCTCTGGAGCCACCAACGCGGAAATCCAAGCCTATGGGATGCAATTCTTCGCCTCCTGCATCTCTCTGTCGGACGGCCAGGATCAAACCACTCAGTCATGGTCGACCAGAGTGTCTTTGCTATCCTTGATCGATTATGAGAGTCTTTTCGATCGCAGGCAGGTGGAGGCCGAGGTGCTTCTCAACCAGGTTATTGAGCAAGCGCTTGCGAATCTGGAGGGAAAGACAAGTATATAGCTCTACTTATTCATCGGCCAGTTCTAACAAATGTTCTCTTAGTGACCAATAACCTTGCGACTCATGCCATTGAAAGCTTATCAGCTTTGGCCCGCATCGACTACGATCTTGTTATTCCCCTTGTCCCTCGTATTCTTCCACGGCTCCTGGTAAAACTTTTTGTTGTGGATTTATATTTCCCTCAGCTTACCTGGTATTTCAAGTCACAAGGACCAAGCCTCCCTTCTTTGGTGTTTCTCACTCTCATCCTTGAGTACCACACGAAAACGAGGACAGCCAACACGTACATTGAAACACTCTTCTCCGCGCTTTTACCCCTCCAGACACCCTCATTCCAAGGCTCGCCACGTGAAGCCTACCAGACGTCTCTTTCGAGCCCATTGTTCGAGGTGCACCACCTGCAACATCTTTCGAAAGCTATCCAAACATTCCTTGCGGGAAGTCAAGCGCTTCCAACTGCTGAGTTCACCTACCGCTTCTTGAAAGACGCATGGGAAAATTTCGATACGCCAGAACCTGATGGTGAAGAGAGATCATCGAAGCGGAGGAAAATGATGGATGTGGATGGCACAAGCCCTGCAGTCTCTCGAGACCACTGGGCTGTCGTATTCGCCTTGTCCGCCCACATCTCTGCTGCTGTTTTCTCTTCGCTACCAATGCACGCAGTCACGGAGGCTATAAAGCAGGAACTTCAGGCGCTGTTGAGCGAGGTTCGGAAATTTATACTTCGCATAGTGAGGAAGGCTATGAAGGTATTGCAGAAACTCGAAGCCGATAGCACGTGGTCACTTTCAATCGTTGTTGCAGCGTCTCTACGCGTGCAGTACGCGTTGGATATATCGGGCTATATCTCTTCGCCCTTGTTTGACGATGAGAAGCTCTGCGAGCGAATCTCAGAAGCAATCCAGGATGAAACATTACTACCAGAACTGCTCATCGAACTCGTGCGCGTGCTTTTCACTTTCTGTGGTGAAGGATCTGACAAATTATGCATTCAGTCTCGCTTCCTATTCCACGTCGCGCTTAAACGAGAACAGGCTGCAACGCGAGCTGCCTTTGATCACATGCTGGCGTATCTAGAGAAGAACTTCAAAACCTCGAAGGCGTCCTGGTCTGGTCAGACCCATCAGCTTACACTAGAGAAAAGAGGAAGGAGGGATAGTGCATTAGCGCTCCTGCATATAATTGTTGAGAGGTGGTTTCCGGTAATAGAGTACGAAATGCATCCTTATCATCCATTGGCAGTTTTAACTTCGGGGATAGGTTTTTCGCGTCGACGGAACAGCTGGAAAGGCTCATTCGTATTATCATGTGTATCAATATTGCTGACTCCGAGGAGGGATCGTCCTCCGGCCTACAAGTTCAGACGTTACTCCTGCAGACACTACATTCTGCGCAGTTCTGGGAGCTTCCCAAAGTCCGAGGTATGTTGATTTTTTTCACTCTCAATGTACACTCATGCAAAGCTTACAGTTATTTTCCTGGAGTACCTCCATCAGGTCATCTCGACGCTTGATGACGATGCTTCTGATATCAGCGTCACGTCTATATCGAATACTATCGCTGCATATCGTCTGCTGTTGATTTTACCTGTCGAATACTTCACTCGTCCAAGCCGAGCTGGATTCATAAGACAAGCATTAACTCTTGATCGCCGCATCGCCAGCTCGTCCAACCAAGCTACATCGAAATATCAACACCTAACCGTGCTGCGCACTTTCCTTCACCGTGGCTTCTCGTACGCCAGTACCAGTGACCAATCTGTGAGCTTGTCCATCCGAATAGATCATTGTTTCTAAACAGCGTCTCGCCAGGTTCAAAACCTTTGTGACACCTTGGATTATCTTATGTTGCCAGAGGCTCTTCCATCCCCACATAATGAAAACTTTGTTTCGACGACCATGAAATTGATCGAATCCCTCTTTCTGTAAGTGAAAATACACGGTTCACTTCACCATACTCATACTCTCTATAGAGAAGTTTTTAAGAGATTGGAGAACTCGTCGTTGGAAGGGGTCCTGAGCATATTGCGTGCCTTTGGTCAAGGGAACACGAAGCTTTTGGAGCCTACCATCCGCGCCCGCAGCACATTAAAAATGATTAAAGTGCTGAAATCGAACTTTAAGGTGACCAGGGGAGTTCTCAGTCGATATTATTTTTCCCATTTACTGATTTCTTCGCACAGTTTCTCGGACGAACTCCGAACTTCGATGCGCCAACTTCATCAAACGCTTTTGATGTCGACACAACCTAGAATATCAGCACTCGAATTTGATTCATCGACAGCTCCTGAGCTCAGAGAACATCAAACGGGACTGATGGCACTGTGGTGCTCTTTACTCTCATTTGGAAGATGGCTTGCAGTTACAGGCATGTTCTTCGGTTTATCTCATCTTCAGGAACTCTATAACGAGTTCAAAAAAGATGGCCACATCCCCTCCTTTGGAAGACAGCTTGTAACAAAGATCATGATCCGAAAAACCGGCACTTCATCTGCGTGGGATCAAACATGCGTTGCGGCGTCAGCCATTCTGCTTGAAGAGTTCCACCTCTGTTCAGAAAGCGACCGACTATCGCATCTGGAGTTCATATTGGTAGGCTACATACCCCTTTATCACATTCTTGGGCCAAGTGGTAGGTGTCTGTCATGGGTTTCCATTAATCGCATCTGAATGATCTGTATCTGTAGCTCGCCAGGAATTGAATGGGTACCTGTCAAAGACTTGTAATAGCCTTTCCGTGTCAGAGTTCTCCCATGTCTCGGAGCTCATCTCGCAGTCATTGAAGAAGAATAGCCCCTCAGAGGAGTGCACATATCTTCTCCAAATTTCCTTTGTGTTACTCCGCGACCACCCACAAGGTATCATCTGCCTGTGCGCTTTGAGACACAATGAATGACTTATTCTTCCAGGAACACTGAAACAAATGCAAAGTTTTTCAATACAGTGCATAAATGCTTTTGCGAGTTGGCGTGGCTTGATTGACGGGCCCATTGAGTTAAGACTTCATACTCTTGAATTCATAGCTCAGCTTTGTACCGAACAGGTAAGTTCAAAGGCTTGGATTTTCTGTTCTATTTCAGCTCAAACGACATCTCGGCAGCCTGCGGTTTTGCGCCTAGGAGATATGGGCGGCATCTGGAGCCTTATAACAAGGTACTTGGCGGGTTCTGGCGCCCACGATGATACCACAACTTTGGGCGTCTTCCATAAAATCATAAGCATCACTAGCGCCCTTATCCGGCTCCGTCGGGATCTCGTTACGCATACACTCCCTCATCTTGGCGGTGTCTTAAGACAGCTCTTGATGTCTCTGCGGACTGTCCGCCCGAACTTAGGCGTCAAACAGACCTTACTGGTGACAGACACACAACCAAGATGGCTGAATGCCAAGCATCCCATCGGTGTGGAAGAGGTCAAAGTCCTAGCTAGGTTGCTCGAGACCCTGATCTCCAAAAGCATGGTGCGAAATAACGCTTCCAGCCCTGACACGCAGAAGGCGGAATCACTGGCGAAGCCATTTTCGAAACACGCGGCGTATGTCCTGAAGGCCTATGTAACGGCTATGAACGACCCTCTCTGCCTATTGCCTTCCGAACACAGGAAGGAACTCCAACGGGGCTTGTTCGCGCTATGTACCATGATTAGCGATCACAGCCGTGACGCGATGATGGTCGGTACGCTTGATGCTGGAGGAAAAAGTACGATGAAAACGCTCTGGAAGGAGTATGAGAAGCAACGATATGTTGGAAAGGGTTAAACGGATATTAATTGGGTTATGTATTGGAACAAGTAATGGAACAATACTTATTAACTTTTTGTCACTGGTAAAATGAGGTTGTTGTAAACCTAACCCTAAATTAGATTTTCATGTTCTCTCAGAACCTTAAACTTTTGGCATCGCGGCTCACCATAACCACGAATCGTGTCGCGGTCAAGGCACATCGGCCAAATCATGCGCAAGGCTGTCGACCACGTCATATATCAAGGCAATGTCGAATGATGAGCACACCTCCACCGCATGTAAATTCCAGGTTCGACTTTTCTTCAGCTGACCTTCTGGCCCTCCTCACGCATGGATCGCAGTGTATTGCCCATGGAGAGATATCATGTCCTATCTGACGTGACAATGGACACATTACTTGTGTCGTTAGAAGCCCTTCTCGACGACCTAGGAAACCCAGAGTTCGAGGTTGAATATCATGTGCGCGTTTCCTTCCAAAATATAAACCGGATTCTAACTCATCCCGTGGTATATGCAGAGTGGTGTTCTGACTCTTACGTTGGGAGACAAGGGAACATATGTTATAAACAAGCAGCCTCCCAACAAGCAAATATGGCTATCGTCACCCTTTAGGTAAGGTTTCACCTCCCTCTTTAGTCGCGCTAAGCGGCTCACTACCGTCTAGTGGGCCAAAGCGCTATGACTATTCGGAGGCCGACGATAACTGGCTGTATTCCAGGGACAGCCGTGCATTGGGAAATCTTCTCAATGACGAACTAAGTGAAGCTTTAGACCGGCCCGTGAATGTGGGTTTGAGAGGGCCTGCAGCGCAGCTTGCTTGACGCTGTGTTTATAGAGCACACCTCACACTTCATCTAATTGCAGGATTCGAAGAATAGGTCACCTTAATTGTCTTATGTGTGCTGGGCTTCGAACCCAGATACCACAAATCCTACATAGCATTTGAGTTGTGATATGGGGTGTGATGCTCGAGATGATAAAGACCATGTGTTGATACTGTACAAATGCGAAAATGCCAGTTGGCCATAAGGCCTATGCAACTAGATGCCAATGGAGTGAAATCGGGCTGCAGACAAGAACTACGCGTCACTACCACCAAACCAGATATGAGTGTCAGATCACTCAACGTACATCTATGAGGAGCGACCGGTCTGCTGGTCATCGACAGCCCCTAGCTGTCGTCTTCGAGATAAGAATAGGGACCCCAGTAACCTTCAGAAGCACAAAAGTCAGAAATTGATTCTATCAGGCTGTATGCAGACGGCGAGACCTATTCGTATCTTCGTAGCGCTCTGTCACCCGAAGCACTTCATCTTTTGATAAATGCGATCCCGAGTACACAGAGTCCAATGAGTCAGACGCCGGATCCTTGATTTGGGGTTGTCTCGTAATCATCTTTGACTGTATGTCAGAGCGATGAACGCCTGAGGATGGGGGATGCAGAGAGGGATGCTGGGTAAGTGACAGATGGGAATTTGAAGGCTGCAAGGGCGAGGACAACAGCCTGTGCTGATGTAGTGTGTGCAGTTCGTGGAGGACATTGTTGGCTTTAGTGTACTCGCTTGAGTCCGCCGTCCAGGCCGATCTATCGCCATTCCCCCCAACTAGCTCGTCTTCATTCGATATGTGTTCTTCGTCATCTCCATAGTCCTCATCGTCTGGTGCGCCCCATCCCCTTGAGCGTCCATCCAATAATGGTGGCAGTACTCGTCTTCGTTTCGAAGCGTGTCTGGCTTCAGGGTCGAAGAGGAGAGGATCGACGATCAATGGAATTGTGGGCATGGATGGAGGGGGAGAGGGTGGTCGCTGCCGTTTCAACATGAGTTGTATAGCGAGGTGGAGGAGTAAGCTGAGCAGCGCAATTCTGTGTGTGGCATGGTCCTGGAAACAAGATGCCGTGACACGTGAGGATAACAGTATAACTAACCGCTTACGTAACTGCTAACTTTCTTGAACTCCACCCACAAGAATGGCCGACATGGACATGCTCGCAGCTATGGGGATCTCTGGATTCGGCAAGGCCAGCAAGAAGAAGCAGCTGGATCCTGCCCGGTTTGATAAAAACAAACGAAGCCTCGACGTGGGTGGCTCTTGTTTCTGTTCACACCAAAATCAATGTGCTCACTGAAAACCAGACCATCCCAAAACCTCCCAAGGATCCCAGTCCTGCAGAGAGCACTCCTCCACCGTCCTGGGGCCCTTCAAAAATCCCTGTTGCTGAAAATGATCACGTAGCTGCAGAAAGCCAACAGGAAGAACAAGAGCCTGAATACGACCCTTCTGACCAGGAGGAATACGACGACGACGACCAGCCACAATTTCCCATAACACACGAAATCACCCTCAAGGACCATACGAAGGTTGTGGCCGCCCTGGCGCTGGATCCCCCGGGTGCTCGCATTGTGTCGGGCTCGCACGATTATGACTGTAAGTTATGGGATTTTGGTGGTATGGATATGCGATGTAAGCCCTTCAAGAGCTGGGAGCCTGCTGGGACATACTATGTGTGTTTTCCCTTCCATTTTACGTCAACAAGGATGTTGAACTGGGTGCCTAGATACACGACTTGAAATTTTCGAACGACGGACAAAAGTTTCTCGTGATCTCTGGAACGACTCAGGCCAAGCTGTTTGACCGAGATGGTGAAGAAGAGTACGTTATCTTGACTTCTGAATGAGAACTGGATATCAACCTGACTGATAGGGCTACTTATATCAAGGGAGACCCTTATATCCGCGATATGAAACACACATCGTCAGTTTTCGTTCCAACTATTCGGTTTTCGGTTGTCTTCGTCCTAGCTGAACTGAACATGAAAATGTAGGGGTCACGTCTCGGAACTTTCGTCGTGTGCCTGGCATCCCCATGATCCCAAGGTTTTTATTACGTCGTCTGCCGACTCTACCATCAGGTATTTCCCATCTGTATCGCATTTACATGCAATGCTGACTCGTTCTAACAGAATATGGGACGTCGAAAACAAACGAAAGCAGAAGACAGTCATCGTCGTCAAATCAAAGGAACGAGGGGCGAGGACAAAGATAACGACTTGTGGATATTCCCCAGATGGAAAACTTATAGGAGGCGGTTCGTACCCGTTTCATAACTCCTCAAGACATTTCTTTACAGTCTTTCGCAGCTTGTTTGGATGGAGCGTTCCACATGTGGCAGACGAGTTCCAACTTTGTGAGGCCGAATATGAGCATCGAAGGTGCCCATGGTAAAGGGACAGAGACCGGGTCCATGGTTTTTTCTGTTGATGGACGTACGGTCTTGACGAGGGGCGGAGATGACACAGTCAAATGTATGTTACTTCGGATATGGTTCGTGATCCCCGTCATCGCTAATTCGGGCAGTATGGGACCTTCGTGCATTCAAGAAGCCACTTGCGACTCGGTCGGACCTCAAGACGCTGTATCCGCATACGAATGCAATGTTCAGTCCAGACGAGAAATTCATTATCACGGGCTCGGCAGCCTCCTCAAAAGGGGACAAAGGCAGACTGATTTTCTTGGAGAAAAATAGCTTGGAGGTGGTTAAAGCGCTGGAGGTGGACTCGACGCCTGTCAAAGTGTTTTGGCATTCGAAGATCAATCAGGTGTGTAGATGGCTGTTTCATAGCTGCTAACGTCCAGCATACTGATCGCGGCATAAATAGATCGTCGCAGGCATGTCGAATGGCCAGATAGAGGTTCTATACTCCCCAATGACATCGCTGAATGGGGCGAAGTTGTTGCTCAACAAGGGGCCACCGAGGAAAGTTACGGTTGAGGATATGTCGGATGCTTTGGCTGCACCGTCTATTATCACTCCTCATGCTCTCCCTATGTTCCGAGACATGGATCGAGGGCGAGGTACGAAGCGCAAGGCTGAGAAGGACAGGTTGGATCCGCGGAAGAGCAAACGACCAGAACTGCCTGTTACCGGGCCTGGAAGGGGTGGCAGGGTTGGCGCGAGTGCTACTCAGCACGTAGTGCAGAATCTGGTCCGGGACACGACAAGGGACCAGGATGTGCGTGCTCTCTCCTATCTGTGTGTTGCGGTTTCTGTACGGAGCTCCTTTTTCTTTATACGGAGCTCGTTATATCATGATGGTTGCCTTTTCACGCTGATGTGATAGTTGTTGACGGCGCGTGCTGACTTTTTTTTAAACAGCCTCGCGAAGCGCTGCTGAAATACGCAGACAGGGCAGAGAGCGACCCGCAGTGGACAGCAGGTGAGTTAGAAGTTTTCTGTAATATCCTGCCGAGCTGGGATCGAAAATTTGGGCTCTATTTGTGTGTATTTATGATGACTGACGTGGCGGTTCTTTCCGAAACCTTGTTAGCCTGGAGGGTCAACCAGCCGAAGCCAGTGTTTGCACCGGCGCCAGAGGAGGAGGAGAAGGATGAGTAGACGTAGAGGGATAGACTGGGGTCGCAGAAGAAAACAGAGAGGGAGGGATAGGGTGGCGAAGAGGGGAGAGTAATGAGATGGCCCTTGCGCGGGAGATCTGAACCTTAAATTTTCTGGGCTATAAAGACCATGTCAGCTTCAGATCCCCCTAAGTCCCCTCACAAAACTTTTGCCCTCCTCTGTCACGTCGTGACTGTCACGCGTCAATTATGAATTCATCGTTGGACACTGGTCACGCCGTCGTTGCCAACGGTGTCCATGACCATCTCACCCCTGACCTCATTCCCAATGGTGACTTCAAGCACATTAATGGTGGTGACGCCCATCAACACGCCCCATCACCCGCTGCTGAGTCTCCTGCAACTCCCATCTCCAATATGGTCGCGCCCGATGTCAAGATAGATATCGACTACCAAGAGCAAGAGAGCGACGTGCGCCACGAGCCCATGCCGATCAAGCAGCTCGACCCCATCGAGAAGCCTGATACTGCCTCCACCATTCCTCAGGTCGGCACCCCCGTCGATCCGTGTATGTTGTCGTTGTTTGTTCTCCAGTGTAACGTCTCACCGAGCTCCATATCAAGCAACTATTCCGATCCATCCGCCTAGTGGCACCCCACCACCTCCATCGGGAGAACTCCTCGAGGACGTCAGAATGTCCGAAGCAGCGCCCAACGGCGTTCACGACGCGCCTCACGAAGATGTCGTCATGCGTGATGCAGATACTGAGACACCTGCGACCACACCGGACCTCCTCCACGGTGACTCGTCTATGGCAAACATGGAGCGCAGGAGCCCGTCCCCAGCATACTCGGCCCCTGCTGAACAGCCTCTCCATGATGATGAAGACGTTAAGCCGCGGCCGGCGAAAAGAGCACGAATGCACTCTGAAGCCGATGACATTTTGGCAAATGTAAGTTCGACTTTCTTTGTGCGCCAACACGGGCATTCTAATCGATGTATCTCTCGTCTGCCTTACCTTCTGAAGTCAGCCACTCCACCCCCAGAGTCCCTTATGTCGACTGCTAGCACACCCGTCCCCTCTTCATCTGCCTCGTTAACCATCACACCTGCCCAGTTCAGATTCTGCCAGTCGACGATTCGTTCGCTCAAGAAACTGAAAGATGCCGGACCCTTCTTACGACCGGTCGACTACGTAGCTCTCAATATTCCCCACTACCCCTCCATCATCAAAACACCCATGGACTTCTCGACCATCGAGCGCAAGTTAGCCTCGTCGAATCCAAGCAAACCTGACCCCAACCCACAGAACCCTCGTTACCATAACACCAATGAATTCATAAATGACGTACGGCTCATCTTCCAGAACTGCATAACCTTCAACGGGCCAGACCACGCAGTGTCAGTGATGGGCAAACGGGTCGAACAGGTCTTTGATAAGCAGATTAAGCAGATGCCGCCCACGGTAGAGGTTCGTCTTTCGTTTTTAAGTTCTTACGTGGCGTTAGCTCATCGGTTTCTTCAGCTTAAACCAGCAATTGTAAAAAAGGTAGCTACTCCGCCGCCGCCGCCACCACCACTGCCCGTTGCACCACCGAAGAAGTCCACTGTCGCCGCTCGCCGTCCCTCAACCTCCGTCCCCGTTATTCGCCGTTCAGAAACTGAGACGGCTGTTAGTCGTCCGAAGCGCGAAATACATCCACCTCCGCCGAAGGATTTGGCGTATGCTGATGCACCCAAGAAGAACCGTAAAACGAAGAGAGGCAAGGATGACGGCACGGCGGAACAGCTCAAGTTCTGTAGCAAGCTCTTGAATGACTTGCACAAGAAGCAGTATGTGTCTATTGCAAGCCCCTTTTATGAACCTGTTGGTAAGTCCCGCTCAAACAACCTCTTCGCCTTGGTCTTGAAACCATATGGTTTCTCTCAGATTGGGTGAAACTCGACCTTCCCACGTACCCCAAATTGGTGAAGAAGCCCATGGACTTGTCTACAATACGCAAGAAGCTCGACGGTGCCCACTATCCCACAGCGCATAAGTTCTTCGACGACTTCAAACTCATGATCAGGAATTGTTTCGTCTTCAATCCCTCTGGCACACCTGTCAATCAAGCTGGTATCGAGCTTCAGCGCCTATTCGACGATAAGTGGAAGGCACTTCCGCCACTTCGGGATGCTGCAAGCGATGAGGAGGACGAGGAGGAGGAGGATGATAGTGAGGAGGAACGTCAACGTGAGTGATAGTCCGAGTTTTAGCATATATCCTGACGGGGCGTGGGGTGCTGACAGATATGACAGGTGCGATTGCTATGATGGAGAGTCAGATCGAGGCCATGCGGGGTAATATCGCTGCGCTGAAGAACAACAAGCCTCCCAAGGAGAAGAAGAAAAAGGAAAAACGGGACAAATTACCCGTTGCATCTTCCTCCAAGGTGCCCAGCAAGCCGGCAAAGTCGTCGCAGAAGAAGAAGACTAAAAAGCCCATCGCCGACAATGACGTCTTGACGTTTGAGCAGAAGAAGGATCTTAGCGAGTCGATTGCTAAGCTCGACGAGGCGAAGCTCGAAAAGGTCATTCAGATCATTCACGAAGGCGTTCCGGAAATTAGAGACGTAAGGTTCCTTCTTCTGAATTCTTATCAGTCTCTCACATTGCATGATCAGAGTACGGAAGAAATAGAGTTGGAGATAGACCTGCTGCCATCAGCTGTTCTGACGAAGCTTTACAATTTCGTGCTGCGTCCCTTGCGTGCGCCGCCAACAAAGCGTAACCGGACAGGCAAGGGTACTGGGACCGGTGGCCTCAAGCGGAAGAGCATGGACGAAGATGTGGAGGCCGAGAAGATTAGGATGTTGGAAGAACGGATGGCGCTCTTCGAGGGCAAAGCGAACGGTAGTGCACCGCTACGCCCTCAACGCGATGACAGCGACCATTCGTCCGACTCTAGCGACTCGGACAGCTCGGGCAGTGATTCAGAGTAATCGTCCCTAACATTTGTTTCCCGTTCAAGCTCGCTGGACTTGTTGCTCCCCTTACTATATTTCTTGCTCATGCCCGTATTGCGAAGCCCACCTCTTCTTGCCCACCACCACCACACCCACCAATCAACCTTACCGACCATACATATTTTCTATTATCATCATTTGCCGATACAGACGTGCAACGCCCCAATTGTAGCCACTTAGTTAAACTTGAAACATTATTCCCCACTTCATGTTATACAACGGTAAAAATGTCTCGACGGAGTACAAAACAACGTTATCGCCGCTTGGGTCCTGATTTCTGGAACTGCTGCCATCCTGAGCGTACTGGTTGGGCGGGTTCGGAAACGCTGGGTAGGGGGACCGATGCCGGCAGTGGCTGAACCGCCGCATGGCTCCACCTAGAGGAAGCTGACGGTCCGGTATTTAGGCCGATGTTCGACGGTGTGGCCGAAGGAACGGCCGATGGTGGCACTGTAGCACGACTCCACCCAGAGGAAACTGACGATCCACTGGTTGGGGCGATGGTTGACCACCCCCCTCGGGAGGGGGGCACGGGAGGCCTAGCGGTGGGCGGCGGGGCAGCACCTGCGGCGGGTGGAGGCATCACCTGTAAGCTTCCAGTATCCAGGGATGTCCAACCAGCCGTCCTGAAGGCAGGAGCCTGGGCACTTGTTGACGCCGCAGGCGCCCCGTTTGATGAATTGGGTAAGCGAGGTGGTGAAGGTGACGAAACGGACGTCCAGCCGGATGTAGTGCGGCTAGGTGCTTGGCTTAGCGAGCCAGATACTGTTGCCCAGCCACCTTTTTTCTGAGGGGCTGCGGTGGAATCAACGTCCATGGCAGCGCTGGCCGTCGGCGCCGTGTCCATGGGGTTTAGAGGAGCAGTAGCTGTGGGTTTAGCCATCTTGATCCCGTTGGCTGCAGCAATCTTTCTCAGCTCCTTCTCTTCGCGCTTCCTTTCCTTCTCCTTTCTCTTGTCGATCTCCTCCTTGGGTTTGAGGCGCACGTTGGCCTGCATGTCCTTATAACGTGCTTTGTGGTGGTGTGCGTACGAGTTGGTATGCTCGTCATATTGGGCAACATTTTTGAATTGCTTGTCGCATAGTGTGCAGTAGAAGGCCTTCAAAGTGGACGATAGTTCGTTTTCAAGGGCTGACTTTCGAGCGACCAATTCCTACATGAAGTGTGAGTTGGAAAGACCGTGGAGTAAGCGCTGAATTCGACCTCTCTGGCTCGGCGCTGATCCTCTGTCTCTTTCTGTTGGCGCTCTGAATCCAAACCGCGCCGCTGTGAAACAGTTGTTTCAATCATCCTTACATCTTGGTTGGTTTTCCCGAGGCCAGTCAAATCCCTCTTAATTTGGAACGGGATTGGATCGACGCGACCTATTAACTGTTAAAACAAGCAACAAAAGACTCGGTTTTTGCCAACTCACCGTCTCCAGATATTCCTAGAGGTTGGCCTTCGGTCCAGCCCAGCTTCGCAAGCATGGCAAAACCTTTATTGGTTGGTTTGATCTTCGTTTCGACGGTGATGACTTCACGAGGCGCACCGCGCACATACTCATCATACTTGTTGACATCAGCGTCTACGTCCATGGAGGGCGCAGGAGATGGGGTACGAGAGACGATAGAGACGTCGTCATCGTCGTCGTCGTCGTCTGACCTAGGATGCTGGTGGGTGGGAAAAGGGAGACAGAGGCAGTATGCGTTGCATTGGCGGGACGAGACATGATAAGAGTACCTTTAAACTGAGACTGGGCTGGTCCGGGCGAGAGAATGGTATCGCATTCCACCTTGATATCGAACTCTCCGACATGTTTGAGGGCAAGTTGCACTGGGAGATTGATTGTTGAATGTGAGAGGATACGTGGGTGGTCTTATTTAATGCAATTGCTATGCTACGTATGTCAAGCGTTCTTGGCTCAGTTGGTTAGAGCGTTGCTTGTTCTTTTTTCGACGCCGATACACGTGATTCATCCGAGTTGCGCACAGCTACTTCCGACATCCCAGCATTCCAACACGACCATCTACTCTTCCTCTCCCGTCTATCCCAAAACTATCGGGAGGATCTCGGACCTGAAGAGGCCGTCTCGACGCGGTGGCACTTACTTAACGAGAGCTCGATGAACCCCCGAAAACGCCAGGCAGTTGAACCAATACTACCACAGCATTCAGCCAAGCAGCCCCGGACCAGGATGGTAGGCTACGATGGAGGAAATCCAAGCGCCTCGGAAGAAGCTGGTATTTCGTCGCGTTGGAAGAGTATCGGAAAGGAATTTTTTGCGCTAACTGCAGAGACACTCAAAGCCATGGTGTATGGCATTGGTGAGTTGCTATGAACGCCCAGTCCACAGTCATCTGCTGACATCCAAGAGCCAGAGGACAGAGCATTACAATCGCTGGATGGGCGAAATCAGACTCGTTCAGACGCCCAACCACCCCCAGTCAACGGTTACCGATATACAGAGGAGCGAGACACAATACACGATCCCTGTTCAAAAAGCAAAGGCATAAAAATATCAGGAGACGTCTATCTACCATCCCCGATACCATCCACGCCCTCCACTCCCAAACAATCCATCGAACAGCACATATTCAGCGCCACCTCCGTGGCATCACAGACACATCCGGATGCATTTGGCTCGTCCTCCAGTTATACCAGGGACGGGAGCACCCAGCTAGATGGCGCCCTCCCATCTAAGCGGAACCAGGAGAATGGAGTGATACCACGCAGGTACAAGAACCGCGAGCATATCTACGCGAAAGCGGTAAGTTATGAACGAGGCGTTCAATGCTTCTTGTGCTCACAAAGACTGCAGCACAAAGCAAACGTAAAGGCTGACATCCAAAGAAGTAAGGAGGAAATGCAACGAAAGATATATAACATTAAACGCAGCAGCGGTATGCTTCATATGCTGGCTTCGTTTCTGTGATGCTTAGCAGTATCTCAGGCTACGCTTCAAACTATACCGACTTCAAAAGTAAGTCCCAGCCCGCCACAGTAAGATGCCGCGTAACAATTTTCTTCGTAGGCCTTTTAGCGTTCCAGGCAAGGTTAGAGAAGCTTGAACAACGTGATGCCTTTTCTCGTGCGTATTACACGCTAATCTGCATTGCTGTGTTCTAAAGCAGCTCCAGCCTCCTCTTCAATGATAGATTTACACGTCAAGGTGACTGGACCGTCGCAGCGACGATACTCCTACCCTGATGTGGGTCGCAATTCTGTTCATCCGAGGGGGCCCTTATGAAAATTCTCATCAGAATGACGATATGGAATTCTTGCGGCGGGCATTTGACCGCGCAAGAGCTACACTCAATGAGTGCGCTTTTCGATATGTCTGTAACGACATTCTTTTCTTACGCGACTATCTCCAACAGACCCCGACCGCCAAGACCTTTCCAGCCTTCGCTGGAGCAACTGCGGTTATCTCATCGCCTCAAGGATGAAGATATCGAGCAGACACTGCGTCCTAAACTTGTTCCCCCAAGTCCCTTATCTCCCAAGGACGATGCCCAAGTTGATGTGATCCTGAAGAAGCGAGGCACCGTATCGAAATACGCCCGAGAACAAGTCAACGAGAGTGATCTGTCACGTCTACGACCCAGCCAGTGGTTGAACGATGAAATTATCAACTTCTATGGCGCATTGATATTAGGTCGTTCGGATGATTGCAAAGAGAATCCTCCGAAGGCGGGGAATTTATTAAACGTCCATTACTTTAGCACATTCTTTTGGCCGAAGCTCAAAGAGGGTTATGAGAAGGGCCGTTTAGCGAAATGGACCAAAAAGGCAAGTATACCATAATCTTGACACTAACATGCATACTTATATTGTAATGTCATCTCCTGCAGATTGATATATTTTCCAAAGATGTCATACTTATCCCCGTCAATCACAGCAACGCACATTGGACCAGTGCTGCCATAAATTTCCGCCGGAAACGGATAGAGTCGTACGACAGTATGGGAACAAGGAGAGATAATGTTTTCAAGGTATGCACCTGTCTACTTCATTGGGTCCAACAGCTCATTCTCAAGTAGGCCCTGCGAGCATATCTTGATGCCGAGCATCGGAATAAGAAGAAGAAGCCGTTCGATTTTACTGGCTGGGAAGATTACTCAATAGAGGTAACTTCGCGCACTCTCCAGACTTCCACGCCAGCTACTCAACTCACCCTACCAGGAGCCGCAACAGGAGAATGGCTACGACTGCGGTGTCTTCACTTGCCAATATCTCCAAGGGTTGTCGAGGGGCGACGACTTCGTTCGGTTCACGCAAAAAGACATGCCCCAACTACGACGACGCATGATTTGGGAGATTGGCCATGCCAAGCTGCGAGACGAACCATGATAATGTGGTTCCATATATCCGCTGTTTATCGTGCTGTAAAAATTATAATTAAATCTGTAGCAACAGTAGGACCGTAATAATGCTTCGTGTCGGTGTCTTTTTCTTGCATTTATCTGAGTCGAAGAAAAAGAGTGCATTCCGCGTCACCGTCGAAACCACCATACTATGATGAAAAACCAAAAGACAACTATCAGAAATACGATATACCATAGCCAACGGCACCCTTGTCTTTCTGCCATGTTGTTCATCCTTCGAAACGTTCCCTGTAGAATGCCAGACGTCTCCGCGAACGCGTCGTTCTAAAATATAGGCATTTGTTATGACTCATTGAACTCATGCCTCGTAATTCGGAGAGGAGAATTTAACATACCATTTGGCTTAGCTGCACTGTTGACTCCCGTACTTCGTTTCCAATCCCAACGGTGATCTACACAGAGGACGAACAAAAAAAGTTTAGTCGGCTGACATCGAAACATATGTGTGTCTTGTATTTGGAAACTCACGCACATCCTTCAGCAGCTTGACTTTTGCGCTTAGACCTTCCAAGGCCTCGTCGTTCTGACCCTCTAGATCATCGACGTAGCGTTGTCCATTGGGCTGCCCGTAGGAGGAGTTGCTGAAGGGAGACGAGCGGCCCGAAGAAGGTGGTGTCGCGCCAAGTAGGTTTGATCGGTCGCGGAGCGAAGCTGGCTGTCGTATGCTGCAAAGGTGCGTTCAGATAAAGAAGCCGAGCAACGAAGAGTATCGGTAAGTTCACCGTTGAGACATGGGAGGACGCCAGCTGAGATGGCTTTTAAATTTGCATCCGTGGCAGAATGAGTAATAAATAAGGGACACGTTGGGTTGAGCATCACACTTCACACGGCATGTCGACGACACGCATCGAGACTGCCTCAACCAATCACCTGCAGACTATAATGATACATCTATAATGCACTGAACTGGATAATAATAAGGAGCGGAAGGAGTAGTTGGAAACATCGGTACACCTCGATCCACAAGGCGTGAAATGAAATATGAATACTAGTGAATTTATGGTATAAAGTAAGGTATACGACGAATGCAGTTGTGTGGGCTGTGTGGGTGGGTAGGATGCAGAAGGTTGGCTGGACAGCTAGATGTTTAAAAACGTCCAATTTCCGTTGTGTATAGTCATGGCTCTTGTGGCCGGGTAAATGAATACATATGGAGGGTCCATAATATGTCGTGGAGGATCAATTGATGCTCATGCGGTTCAGGTTCGTGCTCGCGGCTCGACGGTGTGCTTGGGATGCATACCGGCCATGCGTTGGATTGTTTTTCCTCTCCACTAATTTATTGGTTTAGTTGCTTCCTAAAGGCGGAGAACAGCGCGACTCACATGCTTCTTTCAGGCCATGGCCGAAATTTCTCATGACCAGGACCGATAATGTCATGGTCATGAAAAGGAGGACCATAGCGATGATGGCTGAGGGGTTGTAAACGCATTGTTGTCACCTCAGTATTTGAAGAACTTACAAAAGACAGTAAGAGACTGCCACACGAATTTGAACTGCACGGTGTCCTTGTACAGCAAGACTTTGATGAGCTGTAGGATACCATGAAGCAGTAGTCTGGGCGGATTAAAATATGTACGAACCTTGTATATGAAATAGACCATGGCGCCGATACATCCAGTCATAAAGGTTGCCATCATCCATTTATTTTCGTGTCTTGCAGCAAGATGACCCTCCACCAAGAGGACGATGGAAAGTGGGAGTGCCGCACATGTTACATAATACTCCCAGTCATTCTTCTGGAGCACCAGCCAGATGAACTGCACCGAGAAGCCAGCCCAGAAAAAGACATCGAACTTGACTAGGCACTCATAGATTTGGTAGTTGGCATACATCTTCTTGATTCTCCGGTCTGCACCAAGGAATTTGTAGACCTTCCAACCGAATTCGTGGTATATCTTCCAACCGAGACCAATGTAAGCAATCTCCGAGACAGAGATCACTATAGGTATCACGGTGGTTAGAACGTTGACTGGGACAGTCGAGACACCTGTTGTTGCATTTGATAGTGCATCACGAATTTCTTTGATTTGGATGACGGCGTAGACGAGGAAGAGAGCGTTGAATACGCTGGAACGAATTCAGAAACTGATGAGCACAATGTTACATAGCGGACTCACGCTAACAATAAAAACTGAAGAGTATTCCGCGCATATACGGCATCTATCGCCATTGCCAACTGGAATATGCTGTTCGTGTTGGCGTCAGCTTTTGGAACGCAGTTGAGTATGGAATTACACACTGGGCAAGCGCAAATATGCCAAGATATACGGGCATCTTCCGGGATGTGATTTGGTTGCTATCATCCTTGGTCACATCCCGCAACCGCAGTAGAAGCTCTCCTTCAATAGCCAGGTCTACTGTAGTCTCGATGAGGACAGTTAAGACATAGAGTCGACAAGTAAGAGATTCAGGTAGAATCTGCAACGTTCTATTAGTGGGAATAGACTTATGCCTCGAAATGTAGAAGACCTTTTGCCAAAAACTTCGCGTGTCTGTCTCTTTCACAGGAGGTAACGGTGGATAGGACACATGGGACAATGGTTCATGTGATGTGTCGTCGGACTGCTTTGAGGAGAAGCTTTTGTGCAAAGGAAAGGAAGGAGCTCGCCGGTGACTGGCTAGGGGAGTTTCGACTGCGAATGTCTGGTGATTAGCGTTGGCGGTAAACGGTTTGGCGAATTCATCGATGAGATTGTCGTAGGAGGCCTTGTATTCCTCGTGCTGCGGGTGGAGGATATCCGAAGAGTCGTTCAGGTAAGGAGTGTGTGCCGGCATGGCAGTGAGTTATGAAGGATGGACAGTGGACGTGATCCTGCGACGAGACGAGAAAGGACAGATAACTAGTACTAAGATAGTACTCAGCAAACTTGCTGCCAGTAGGGAATGCCAAGCTCGACGGCGGTGATATCCCGTGTTTGTAGTTGATATGCAATTTCTCAACTTGCCGCTGATGGTTCGTTGCAAGCGCAGCAACGCTCCTTCTCAAAAACCGACGAAAGGTCAAGCAGACAACACTCATAATGCGATACTTGTACTGTCATCTACTTATTTACCAAGCAATTCTCAGAGAAGTCGAAGTTTGCCAGTGACCTGGTTGATTAGTCGTGCTGGACCTGTTATTGCGTTGTATGCGTACTTGTGAAACATAATAAGAAATTTTCGTACCGGCAATCCCAAGTACTGTCCGTGAGCCAGATGCAATCTGAGTCCTACCACTATAAACTGAGTTAGCTGCGGACTGTTGAAGAAATGGTACAGTATACTAACGCGTCTTGTATGGAGCGAGCACACAGATTCAAGCTCTGGGCTTGCGCTTGTAGTAAGAGCAGCTCATCCTCGTCTTGACAGCGAAGCGCAACCTTTGTCTGCCTGATGGTAATCGGATGGGTGAAGTCAAGATGAATTTGCTGATGGATAGCACAGCGCAAGCCTACCCTGCGCGTTCCCACTGCCTTAGAAGCTGCAAAGGCGTTCAATATTGGATGAGAACGAGCCAGCTGTCGGTTCGCGTACCTCAGGATTGCTAGTTAGCAGGGTTTTATAGCAGGCTAGTGTCGCATGACTAGTCATGGGTCAACGAATGGCAGGCGCAGATGGGCGTTAATGACTGTGGATCTCACGAGCATCTGAGGGACCATTGTTCGTTAGGGTAATAGAAAGGAGAGGGGTACATATAGCACTTACTGGGCAGCGATTTTTCCAGGAGTCATCCCCAAGTCTGTTCGAACAACAAGGACCTGCCAGGGTGCCTCTGTTAGGGAAGGAAACTGGTTGCCCGCCAGTACATGGCCTCACAAGCTTGCATTCCTCGGTTTTGTCAACTGTCAACGAAGCGATATCGCCGTCTCCTGCGGTACTTGAGGTTTCGCTCCCTTCGCCGTCGCTTTCATTTTCGGTGGAATTCGCCCCGGTTACCCTAGGTTTGGGATTCAAGACGGATGATGGACGCGACTTGACACCAGCCCAATACCCCACGAACAAAGATGCTGCAACTAGCGCAGCGTATGCCGTGACTAGACTAGACGATCAACAATTGATGGTACTGCGAGTAACCGCCTATGGCTTGCCTTGTCCTGACGAATTCGAAGAATTCATGGAAAGCGAAAGGAACAGAGTGAATGGTTGGAACAGGAACTTGCGGCTAAATGCGGTCACAAGACGATTAGCCGAGGAAACGGCGCGATTTAGCATTCCGGATTGATTCCGCCTCGGTCAACGGTGGCCAACGTTTCCTCGAATTCCTTCGTTCACGCCTGAGATCTTTTCCTTCCCTCACCCTGAGGCTCTTGTCTTGACTCATCAGAAATCAACGGCCATATGCATCCCTGGAAACCTAAATCATCACCCAGCCCACGTTTCATTCGACATCTAGGTTCAGCTTTGTTCAGCCTTCCAAATTTCGAAATATTAGCTTGATATTTGCATATCTAGGGTGCTTAAGCCCGCTGGGGCAGGAAGATCCGTTCCAGTTTACGTAGTCATTGTCGTCTGTCCAGTTCGTCCATCCAATCGGGAAGCCTTTCTGCCGTCGGATTACAAGCGATTCAGGACATGCGTGAACATATACCCTGTATCTTCATCGTCCGACAGACCGAAAGCCTATTATTCCATATGCTAGACCCGCGGAAAGTTTTCCAGACCCTTGAAATCTTGATCTCATGCTATGCCAAATTTTCTGCACCTTATGGCATCTCTTATGTGTGCACCCAATCGCAAGTAGATCCTGGAATACCAGGCCTTCGCGCCACGGCCCGAAAGGTATTATCGCATCCCAGAAATGAACCATTCGCTACTCCCATCGCCAAATGAACGCCCCAGTTTTGCGTATATCATGGACTAAAAAAAATGATTTCGCCTCCCAGGTTTCCCAATGACTTCTCTTCTTCGTCCCGTTGTGTTAGAGTCATGCCAGACAACTCTCAGGGGGCGTAGGCGCAGCTCACATCGTGCCCTCAATGCGATTCCTCGCCTCTTCTCCCCGATCACTCCTGCTTCAAATGATAGTGCTGTCTCTGATGACTCAGGTCCTCTCGACATCGACATCTCAGAGAGTGCCTACACCCCTGACTCTTCCAAAACCGTCACTCCTGAATCTCTCTCTCCGCTTTGTGACGCACATGTCTCTGATTACTTCACTAGCACTTCCGTGGGGCGACATAATAGTTCCGCCCCTGTGTTGTATACCTTGACACCATCGCCTACCGAAACCTTGACGAGGAAACTCCCAATCCGCAAATCCTCGTCTTCTAGTTTAGAAACAGATGTGAATGACCCTTCCTCCTCCGACCTGGAGCGGTTGAAATGGCGTCTAGCAAGCGGCTTCTTTGCTTACTTTCTCTGTGGTTGGGGAGACGGAGGTAAGACTCAGGCACGATATTTTACACGCGCAACTGATACGATTACTCTGGCTGGGACAGTGACTGGAACAGTCCTGCCCTGTGAGTGTCGAGGCGTTATCAATGCTCGTCATCAATTGAACGGGGCACAGATTTTACTGCTGATTTCCATTTGAATCCCATGACATCTTCCCTGCTCTTTGCTGGCAGTACCTGCGGGTTTGTCTGCTAGGTTCCGTCATTCGAGCTTCAATAGGAACTCAGTTTTCTTTTGACAGATTCGCCAGTGGAACTCTCCTGGTAGAATCAGTGATGAACTTCTTAGGACGCTGCTCTTCCGGTCGTTCAACCAATTCTTTAGTACCCTACGTAACTTGGTACTCAAAGTCGTCTCCAAGCATTACCAGACATTCTGCGTCACAGGCCAGACATCTTGTGTTGGTGATTTCCAGCATAGTGCATGCTAGTCACTTTGTCATAATCGGCACCAAGGGTGGATATGCGGCTACGTTTATGGCGTATGCCATTGCAGCATTTTCTCGAGGACTTTTAACGGGTGGGTCATAGCATCATCTGAATTCAGCAACTGGATGCTAACACCTATTCAGCGACCTTGTGATTAGGTTTTATTATTTCTCCCATTCGTGATGTTAAACTGCTATTCCCAGGAATGCTTATTTTGCGTCCGGTCCTCAGCAAGCTCTCGGATATTCCTATGCACTGTGGAGTAAGTTCGTCGTGAGTACAGGTTTCCGCCCCTCTTTACCTTTATTCTCTAGGTTTGGGAGGCGTTCTATCACCAATCGTTTGCCAGACCGTTATCTCGAGTGGTGCTCCTTGGGTCCGCTTCTACTTTGGATCACTCGTACTCTCTGGGATCAACACCGCCATGCTATTTTTGATATTCAAACCCACCGTCCGAGAGAATTCCACGGAGTGGCGAGAGGCGACTGTCGAGATGAGCAAAACATTTTCCCCGCCATCTTCCCCAGTCGATGAACACGGGAAATATCCACCGGAAGCCGCGCGAGCGGCTCCTCCCCGATCAAATAGTGAGTCCGAAGCAATAAGTATACGAACTACGGGATTAAAATATGTTGACTAGCCCTCCGCCTCACCTTGTCGTTGCCTTATCAATGGGCATTCTCTATCTTCGCAATGTTCTATTGCGGAAGGTTTGTCTACAACTCGATTGCATCTTACACCTTGCTCATACGGTCTACTGTAGCGAAACGACAACGCAAGGATTCGTGAGTTGGCATCACTTTCGTCGCTACCTCGATCGCTGACATGTTGGCTCAGATGGTCACTTATCTATTAGGGACGAGGGTATGGAAGTCACTTTCCGCCTCCCGCCAAGCTTGCTCAGAATATCTTAGGGTGCGAATCCCAAAACAGTGGGCTATGTCACATCCGGCTTCTGGGGAGGAATCACCATTGGACGCTTCGCGTGGGGATATTTCGTCCCTCGGTGAGTGTTTTCGAGCTTGAATCTGCAGCACTGTATCCTGATCAATGACTCAGCTTGTCTTTTACTCAGAGGAAGTTTATAGTTCTTGGATGCTTGTAAGCTTCTGATCGCTTGCCTCGAACTGCCCGTCTAATCACAACCCGTCTTTCTACCAGACGTTTGTCCCATATCATATCTCCTATCATCGTGCCACTCTAAATTTCATGCCACCAGTCGTCGCACTTGTTATGCAGCTTCTAATCTGGTTCGTCGATTCAAACACCGAGAACGCAGTCTCGGCTAGCGTTATCGGTGCACTCTATGGACCTCTATTCCCTGCAATCCTTAGAATGGCGAACGATGTCCTACCGTCCGAGGTTCAAATGATTAGCATGGGGTTGATGTAAAAGATTTCTGTTCTGCTCCACATTGCTTACAGTCCCTGACTTATGTTTTGAGCAGATCTGCTTTCGCAAGCTTAGGCAGTGGTAGGCTTGTTGTTGCTTGCCGTTCTGCAGCACATACTAATAATACCTCCAGCCCTGTTCCCGTTCATAGCCGGCGCGATCTCCAGTGTAAAGGGAATACACACAATGACATACCTGACCGTTCCGCTTGGGGTTGTCTTGATCGGCATCTGCTCCTTGCTTCCATCCCGCCTACCCACCCGCAGCTCTTTAGACTAGAACATGTTATTTTCCCCTTGTAGATAATGTTCCCGTCACCCGCACCGGCTAGAACGTGCAATCCTTTGAGTAAATAGTTTCTCTACTATGTACATATTATTTTGTAAATATCCGCTGAGCCGTAGAACTCCAAATACACCTTCCCCGTCCTGTTATGCAAATCCTCAGATGACCGTGAAATAAATATACATACAAGTGAGTGCGACGGAACCTGATATAGGCATATGTGAGGAATAGAGAATGCGAGAGTGTGTAAACTATGGGCTGTCCGTGTCGGTGGAGGAGCCTGTCTCCTCTCCCTCGACATCTGCGATTGCTTAGCAAGTGCATCGAAGAACGCGGTTCTGGCAACTCACCGATTGTATAGTCTGGGACATGTATTGGTGGCGGCCGAGGGGCACTCGGGCGCTTCGGAGGGCCAACACCATTGGCCTTGGCCTTGTTGTTCGTGGCCGCTCGATTCGCGAGACGGGGGCTACGAGAAAATGACGAAGATGCAGGTGTCCCGGGAGAGACTCCATCCGGGGAAGACTCGCGAGATGAGGGGGATGTTGAAGAACCTCCAATAAAGGAGGCCGTGGACGAGTCCCTGAGTTTCGAAGGGATCTTGGACTGAGAATTTGAAGGCGAGTAATGTGACTGCGTGAGATGCGTCTATGATAGCCTCATGAAAAGGTAGGGAAACTTACGTTATTCCGTGGTCCAGATTTATCAGGTCCAGCCTTGAGTCTGGAAACTGGTGAGCCTGCAGAGTGTTAATATGTTTAAGTCTCGAGAAGCCGAGCTCCATACCTGAGGTTTTCTGCTTTTTCTGCTTCTTAGCAGGCGAAACTTGAGGTGAGTCCTGATCATCCAACGCTAAGTATTCAAACTTCTGAGATAAACAGGGCATACCCTCTTGCGCTTCAGATTGAACTCAGCTTCATCTGTTGCACGGACTTCAGACGCAGCTCCGGCGAGCAAGGCCAATGTGTCTCTCACCAGCACGCTTATTCATAGCTTTTCCCTTACCCTTACCCTTAGGGCTCTCATCTTCCGAGATAACTTCCGCGTCAGAGGTGGGGGAGACAGATCGGCCAGCCTCCGGCGAGGGCCTGCATCACATGAGTGCACGTAAGAATACGGAGTGTGGCCGAGATACCAAACACGTACTTGGACTTATTGCTCCCCCGAGCAGCACCTCTCCGTGCAGAAGCAAGGCCCATGCATGTGCTGAGGTGTGGCGCGTAACGATTGGACGCAATCTATTCACACCAATGAACAGAGCCCACGAACAACTGGAGCATGGCGACGCACCTGCCGAGAGCAGTTAACACACTCTAGGTAGAGATTCCCGTCCTTAGCACTCGTCGGGGTATTTGTACCTGTCCCGGAGGACCCATTAGTGACCTTCACGTCGACCGCAGACGCAGGGGTTCCTGCCCTTGATGCGGGCATAATGGTTTGAGAAGCCGCGGTGGAAGGCCCCGGAGTATGCACTTCATTAGGTACCTTAGCAGATGAGGAGGGGGTAGTGTGAACGGGTCGTTACCTGCACCACAGCTATGCATCGGCTCCGTAAGCATGAAGTTCGCGAGAAGAGAAGAACACAGCGCACTGAGTGTTGCATATAGGACAAACAGCGCGACTCCGGGTCACCTCGTGATGCGCCTGCAGAGTCGCATCCATAACCAGTTCGTTTACCATGGCCGAGAAGATTCGGGTCGTCTGAGCGGAATGATAGTCGCTTAAACGGCGGTAACGCGGAACATGAGAGAGAGAGAGGAGATTACCAGAGCAGACAAGACCTCTTCGCGTTCAGACTTGGGCATTGGGGATACGGATAGGTGTCCTCTGGCAAGTAGTTTGAGGGGACAATTGACGCCGATTTCGGAACGCGACTGGCGACGACACAGCCACGTGAGCTGCATTGTTTTGAAATTTATTCGCGGCCTTTGAATGTACGATCATGTTCAGAGTGGTCTAGGCTGCTCGTAACGTCTTGAAGAAATATTCATGTCATAAGTGGAAGCGAGAAAACATAAGTAAAGTATTCTACAAAAAAGAATGAATCTACTAATGATTTGCGGGGGGTCCTAATAATTATTCGCCGTCAAACGTGAGATTGTGAATACACCAATGATGACCACTGCCAATGCCCCGATGCTGGCAGGGAGCAATAGATCCTTGGGAATTCCGAAGACCTCTTCCTGAACGGGGGCACGAGCCGCCGGTGGTGGGGTATAAACGGGAGGTTCAGGAGCAATAGTCTCAGCCTTCTCGACCTCTTTCACTTCATTTTGTGCAGCAGCAGCAACTTCAGCGGCCTTCGCTTCGCTCCTGTCAGCGCCAGCCTCCGCCCAACCCTTGCCTCCCTGCACGAACAGCACAACACGATCGGTCCCTCCTGTGCGAGCAATCTTGACGGCATCTGTTACATCGCTATCAGAGGTGATAAGAACGCTGTCGCCATCGGCGTCGGTGTACGAGAGGTGAAAATCGATGGGGTCGGGTCTGACATCAGACTCCCCGGATAGATGAGAGGTGAAGAAGGGGTCTGTTGCCAGTTTGCCTGCAACAATCTCCCGAAGGTGTTCGATGTCGTCGTGGCGGGCTTGGAATCGGTGGGTCCGTCCGCTAGGCGTGCGGAATTTGAAGACATACGTTCCATCGTCAACAGGCAGAGGCCCTGCGATGGATGGAACAGAGACACCTTTCTGACGTGGGTATCCTTCCAAGGCAGAGACAGGGTCGTCGTCCATGACAGACGCCGAGTCGTTGGGGTGTACTTCGGAATGCGGTGACTGCTGCACATGGTCCACCCCGTGAAGAGACTGCTGGAAGGATCGGATATCCGACGGGCCGTGGTGAGATCCCGACAAGACAGACTCATTATCATCGTGTCCGATGGAGTCAAAGAAGCGACCCCACATTGGTCCACTCTCCGCTTCAGGCACAGCACCTTCGCCGGTCACTGCGTTCATCTAATGCAAAAAGATATTTTATAAAAGAATTAGATGGATGAATGCGCGTGCTGACCTGTTCTAGAGTGGCATATGTCAATGTAAGAACATCGACGATGGCAACTAAACGACCGTCATCCTCCAGAACAGGAAGATTGAGGTAGTGACCATCTAAAAGACGGGACTAAGTCAACACCCCGATTGAGTGAGGGGCCACTCACTATGCATCTTCTTGAGCGCATCGTGAATAGTCGTCGTCGGGGGTGCAGTATCAGGGTGGGGCGTCATGACCCTGACTACACTGCACCTTCCAGCATCCAACCCAGCCGCAATGACGCGCAGAACGACATCCTTGCTAGTGAAAATTCCAGCAATTCGTGGTCCACCACCGAAGCCAGGCTGCGCTGGGCTTGCTCCCTCCATCACACAGACTGCGGTCGTGCGACGCTCTTTCATCAGTTTCGCCACCTCACGCACGGTGGTTCTGGGGCCGACAGTGGCGGGTTGGGTGCGCGAGTCCATGACTGTGGTCAGGTCGGGGAGGGCGGTCTTTTCGCGCAGCTTCTCGGCCCAGGCAAGCATAGCTGCAGCCTGGGGGTTCGATCCGACACCACCAAGCTCGGACTGAACACCGGCCATGGCGCTGAAGAGTTGCTCTGAAGCGGCAGAACTGCGCTCGACTTTGCCAAGAGCTTCATGGAAGACCTTGGTAATGTCGAGGAGACCAACAACATTGCCGTCCTCATTGCAGACGGGCTGAATGTAAATACTCAGTAAATACGAGATTCGCACGTTGTAAAAAAAGAAAACATACCAAGTGCCTAAAATGCCTGGAGACCATCAACTGCAACGCCTCAGTCGCGCTAGTGGTATCACGGGTGACCATCGGGTTGCGCGTCATAATCTGGTGAACAGGTGTAGTGTGGGGATCAAGGCCCTCGGCAGTGACCTGTTCGCAGGGATTAGATGACGAAAAAGAAAGAAGGGAACCATTCCTACACGATAGGCCAGATCCTTTGCCGTAAAAATGCCGCTCAAACCCTCCTCATCGTCGACAACGAGGACACAATCGGTCCTCTTGGCCGCGCACAACTGGCTGGCCTCTGCAACTGTAATGTTTTCAGGAACGGTCAGCGCAGGCGTCGGCTTGAGCGCAGCGACGGTCCCCTTTGCAGCGATCGCTTTTCCTTTCTTGCCACCGCGTTGGCCTTGGGTGGTAGAGATGGTGCGTTTCCGTGATAGTTCCGACTCAATTTTCTTCCGGATGGCCTACGGAGAGGGTCATTACTCTGGGGGGCTCCAAAAAGGTGGCAAGATGCAAACCTCATCTCTTTTGGACTGCTTCTTCCTAGTTTCCGCGACAGAGCCTCCATATGATAGAGAAGACATGGAGGCAGCGGTATTTGAACGTGTGTGTAGATGAGGAAGGGGAGAAGAGGATCGTTCAGCAGGAAAGGGAACAGGTGAGGTGGCGGAGTTGCGGAGAGTTGAAGGAGAGTGAGAGGGAACGGGTATACGGGACATGAGCTCTGCCAACGTTGTCCGGCATAAAACTCGACAACTTCATCAAGTTGGTGTCTGTTTGCATTTGGTGGCAGTACAACTACTTGTAGATATAATATCCGACCCCCAGACTGTTATGAATTCAAGGAAAGGACGCTGTGTATGACATCCGGCCTGGACAACGGCCAGGATGAACTGGAACAGCGACACCGCGATACTGGCAATGGCGTTGAGGAAAGATATAAACATTTACAATAATCTGGCGTCAACGTCATCTAGTGTCTCATCCTCGACCATATTAGCATTCCAAGCGCGTAAATAACCCAGACACTAGCTATGCAGTGAATCATCTTCGCGGCGCTGCCCCTCCAGCAGCCGCAGCGTTCGGTGCCAAGGTGCTACCAGCCCATCGCCCGGCCAACATCTGAATCTTCTCCCAAACCTGGACAGCCATAGGCGGATTACCGGGTCTGCGAACGAAACTATCGACGCGTTTGGTGGTGCCAGCGATCGCTTCACGGGTGAAGGCTGACTGGTAATACCGCTGGCGCAAGAAGTGCGCGTAGATAATAGGCGAGATCAGCGAGTTTTGGAAAGTCACGGCTCCAAGAAGGACCCGGACGAAGATGACAAGTTCAGTATATGCAACGACTCTCATGGCCGAGTCGTAGTTGGCTATAACAATGAAAGTCAGTTATCGCGTGTATGCAAGGTCACAACGTTGTCATCGACCTTTAACCCAGGCTTGAAGTCTCTTAGCGATGGGATGCGGTTGGGGTGCTCCATTTGCAGTAGCAGGTGGTCCAGGAGGGAGGAACTGTGGCATCAACGTCGTGCGAGTAAAGGTCAAGGCGTGGAACAGCGAGAAGATCGCATAGGGCAATAGTGTCACTATCAAACACGGACCGCGTCAGTTCATAAAGACATCCGCGACGGTCTTCAATACACACCAGTAACGGGTTTAGAAGACCACCAAAAAAACGCGAGGAGGAAGTATTGGACGTTCTACGAAACTGGATAAGTTCACAATTTTGAACAAAGCAGAATGCATATTACCTCATCAAGCATAGCACGACGGATGAATGCAACGTTGGGTTGAGGAGTCTAGAAACACTATAAGTCTTGCTGTATCATGTTTCAGCAAGTTTTACGTACACCGAGCGATTTCCTGTTGAATGTACAAAATATAGTTAGCGAACGAAGCGCTGGGAAAGACAAGGGACGTACTGGCAAACGATGGCATAACTGATGAGAGCGCCTGTGAAGCTTGCTGCGAGAAATCGTTAGCACGCAAGAAGATCCGTACAACGTGCCCACATACCCTTATACCACCAGGCAGAGATACTTTTGAGGGTGATCCAGGCAATGAAGTAGCGCAAGGCAGACACTAAGAGCAGAAAATGGCCTGATGCCCACAGATAGTGCTGTGAGATGTCCAACCTCAGCTCCTGCATATTATCTGCGAACCCAGGCTCAGAAAAGGAGAATACCTGTGTGGTGGCCATTGTGAACGGGCAATAGATGTTAGAATACAAAAAGCAATGGGAAAGGGGGTGTGGTTGGCCTGGTTGTGCTGACGTTCAAACAAACGTGCCGTGTGTCACGTCACACCGCATGGCAGAAAAATCAAATATCCACAAACTACGTGTAGTATTACATCATCCTCATCGACTCCACTGCTTGAGCTTGTCCTTCTGTCGGTACACCTCCTTGTCCACCTTCTTCTGTCCATGCGTCTCGATCCGTCGTTCCTTACTCCGCTTCTTGTCTTTCCGTGAATCTACAACTTCTTCCTGCTCCTCCACCACTACTTCTGCCTCGCCTTCCCCATCTTCATCCTCGTCCCGCGGTCTCTTGTGGCTGCTCTTGGTCGTCGTTGTCTTCCCCGTTCCAATATTTACATTGACTCGCGGCGGGACTGAGAATCCAAAAGCCTTCCCCACTTTCGTGAGATCCAGCGCATTCACATCAAAGATCTTCTTCAGCGAATACGACGCATATGCCTGGAGATACGACCGGAACCCGTCTTTTGCAGACTGATGGAGGTAGTAGTTCTTCTGTAGTAGTTTTTCTAGCTGTGTTTCATTCTAAGTCTATCTTCGCAAATGAACAGCAAATTGCGGACATACCTGACTCTGGACGTTGGATATCCGGTCGGCAGGGAAGCTGAATTCATTTAACGGGACCTTTGCCTGCTTCAGATACCGCAGGAAACCGAGCTCACTCTCAAGCAGGAAGAGTAAACTCTTCCCAACCTTTCCTGCCCGTGCTGTTCGACCAACGCGATGAATATAGTCGCGTGGGTCGTCTGGGGGATCATATTGTACAATCCAATCCACTCGTGGAATGTCGAGTCCACGGGCCGCGACGTCTGTACAGAGAAGGATACCAGATTCGGCGTTGATGAATTCGAAGAAGGTGTTGGTACGCTTTTGCTGCTTTTGCTTTCCCTGAAAAGAGCGGGTGTTGGTTGAACACTTATTTGAAGGCAATAGAAGAAAGGTAACACACATGAAGGTCCAAGACAGGAACGTCGATATAATTCAAAAGCTCTGCATGGTATTTGACGGAATTACAACTTGAAAAGAAGACAATGACCTTTTTCTTCAAGTTCTTTTTCAGGAAGGTGAAGAGGAGGAGGAACCGCCGTTCAGAGGGGCAGACGACGTAGCCTTGCGATAGTGTCGTTACAGTGCTGGTGGTCTCCTCCTTGTCGACATCAACGTGCACAGGACCAGGTCGGAGTGATATCCGTGCAAGGTCTGTAACTTTTGTAGTTTGCGTTGCTGAGAAGAGCATGGACTGGCGGTTGTCTGCGAGTAACATTAGCAGAATGAAAGAATGGCGAAGGTGCAGGTAGACGAACCATTTGGTAGAATTCTAATGATCTTTTTCATCTCTTCCTCAAATCCGATTTCCAATATCCGGTCAGCCTCGTCGATAACGAGAGCTTTTAGGTTTCGGTACACGAAACCATGAGTATTCTTTTTCCCCCCGAATGATCAGGCAGGAAATAAGTGGCGAAACAAATTCCTCACCTCCAAATGATCCAATAACCGTCCAGGCGTCGCGACCAGCAGGTTGACACCTTTCACGAGCTTATCTACTTCAGCTCTCCGATTTGCCCCACCCATAACGATTCCAAATGTCTGTGAATGATGGGCCATAAGGTCCTTCGCCACACCGAATATTTGCAGAGCTAATTCTCGTGTCGGTGAAACAATGACAATCCCAGTCCCTACATATCAATAGCGTAAGACACATCTACACTTTTATTCCCGTCCCAGAGTACGCACCATTCAGAGGCTTGAACTTCAGTCTGTGCAACAACTCCACCGCAGGAATCAAGAAGGCCAAAGTTTTCCCTGATCCGGTTCGAGCAGCACCGAGAACATCCTTTCCAGCGAGGAGCAGAGGTATAGATTTGGCCTGAATAGGCGTCATGGTACTGAGACCCATTGAAGCGAGTGCGCGAGTGCTTTGTTCGGAAAGGTCGAGCGAGGAGAAAGGTTCCCGTTCTGGGACACTTTCTTTTGGAGCTGCAGATAGCATCGACACGTACTCGGCGGTCGGCATTTTTTAGGCGGAGGTATGAGATGGGCTGACTGATCAGAGTATGGAGGACTCTCCAACGTTCAGATTAGAAGAGGAACTCAGCAGCCGCGACACTTTAGCGCTGATCGAGTGCGAGGAAGGAAAATAGTTGTTCGGCAAACTCCGAACAACCTCTATGCTGTACTCAAATCACCGTGACTGGGTTGCACCAAGTACGCTCCTGAACGCGTTCTGCTCGACTGTACACTGAATCTTGGCCTCCAGTTGCCTTGGCTGTTGTCCTTTCTGTGACTTCACTAGGTCTTGGTTTCCACGTAGGTGCCCAGTTCGTTACCCTACCAAAAGACGCGGATGCCACACCATCGACTGTTAAAGACGAGGAAGAGGAAGAGGAAGAGGATCTCGAGGACATTGTAGACGGAGACCTTTCATCTATCCAGGCCGGAGTCATGGAACAGTGTAAACTTGTACGCTTTTCACTCTATCACTTGTGATCTCTCTTAGGTCCCTTCCTCGGAATGGATTCATGTTTACCATCCATCAAGGTGCTTGTCGTCAGAACGGATCTGAAAATGACTCCAGGAAAAATCGCAGCGCAGTAAGTCTCCTCTAAGTGCATCTTAGAGGTATACAGCTCAGGATGTCACCAAGGTGTGGGTGAGTGAAAGCATAACTGTGTCATGACCCCCACAGTGGTTGACCCTTTTCAATGAGACATGCAACGCTGGCCTGCTATAAAGCTCTCGTGAAACGGAATCCTAAAGTATGAGTGTTCATTATTCTCGCCCCATGTTTGCTCACCATTTTCCTCAGCTCATCCAACATTGGGAAAGAACTGGGTGCGTAAATCGATCGTGAGCTCGTTAGATTATCTGAAGCGTGCTCCTCGCAGTCAAGCCAAAATTGCTCTCAAGGCGACATCCGAAGAGCAGATCTTGGAATTAGAAGCCATCGCGAAAAGCCTGAATCTCTGTGCTCGCTCGATCACAGACCAGTATGTTCACGTTGTGCTGTAGCGTTGTTCGTCCTGATATTCGTGCACAGGGGCTTGACACAGGTGGACGATGGCACTAGGACAGTGTTAGGCATTGGTCCAGCGCCCGTCGCTTTGATCAATGAAGTGACCGGCAAGCTACGACTATTGTGACGCTTAAGCAGGCCTTGTTCTCTAGAAATGTGGTTTGTTCGGTCTACATACTGATACAGAATGTTGGCTAGTGAATACATGATCCCCGGAACCCTGTGATGTTGTACATGTGGTGAGAAGTCGTGTGCTGTGGTGGTACATTTTGATTCTCTCTCTTCTATCCAGCCTGCCCTGTATCCTGACATGCGTTCTAACAGTCGCAGTCGTCGCCACGATGGGTATGGCGGTCGTCGTGGCGGTGGTCTTCATCACCGTGTTGGCGGACTTCATCATCGTGGTGGCGGTCTTCGTCGCTATGATGGCGGTCGTCATCGCTCTGGTCGCGATCATGGTCGCTGAGGTCATCGCGATCGCTAAAATGGTCACGGCCGCCGCTAATATCGCCGGCACCAAAATCGCCACCACCAAAATCGCCGGCACCGATTGCGGTACCGCTCCCAGCGTCTCCTCCATCACCAGCGTTGTCTATATTAGGGTTCTGTTAGTGAACATCCATTAAGCTGAGCAATTAAATTCATACGTGAAAGGATGTTGAGGAGTGCTTTTGGACCGTGCACAGACCCGCCATTAGCCTCCCCGCCATTCCCCGTGTAAGCATTCCCAGTGTTGTCGGAACGGCCACCGCCAAGTGGCCAAATGCCTTGCCATTTCGGGTTCAGTCCTCCGATCCCAAGCCCACCGATCGCGTTGCCGGAACTAGCGATCCCACCATCGCCAGCGTTGCCTACAGACAGTGAGTTAACATTGCAGGCTTGTAGATTGATAATGTTGACTCACCGTCTAGGATGTCGACGAATCCACCGGGTAGAAAACTGCCAAGGGGGCCGCCCATGGAATGGGTGTGAACATCGCCGCCAGAAGCATGGCCTCCATCTCCAGTGTATGCGTTGCCGAAATTGTCGACTGGAACGGCGGCGGTAAGTGTAGAGTGGAGGGCGACGATAGTCAGAGTGAGGATGAGGGAGGTGGAAGGCATTTCGTAGGAGATAGTAATGTAGAGGGTAAGTTATGTGGAGTAGGTAAATAGGATGTGTTCCGGTGAATGATAGTGGTGGTGGTAAGAGAAAGAACGAGGCTGAATGCGGGAAGAGGCGAACGCGACGCTTTATAGGCGGGGTGGCTGACCAAATCGGGGTATAATGACGTGTTTGGTTCTAAGCGCGTCGCGTTGATCATGTGACCGTAAATGACTATCGTCAGTACTTGCACAGTAACGTCTCCACCACTGACACCATGAGCTACGACGTCTCTATTATTTAACCCCAATTTATCACCACCTCATATCCTTATCCATCTCCCTATGGCTACTCTTTCTCTCGTTCGTGCTTATCAGCACTCATTCGACACTCATCCCAACATCACTCTCGCAATAACAGGGGGCTGTCTTAACGCTTTAGGCGACATCGTTGCACAGGGCACAGAAAAAGTGGTACGCACCCGACCAAAATTCCGCGTCATCAGCCCTTCTGACCTCATCTTTCCAGCTGGGTACGAAGGATGAATATCGTCCTTATAACGTTCCCCGAACACTGCGTTTCTTCTTCTTCGGATTTACTATCAGTAAGTACGAGAAATAATCGGAGCAACGTCTCCCACTAACGATAACTCCTAGGCCCATTTCTTGGCCGGTGGAACAGTCACCTCGTGCGGTGGTTCCCTTTACGCACCGTTCCTGGTTCTCGGAAAGTGAGCATAAAAGCTCTGTCGAAAAGGGTTGCGTGCGACCAGCTGATAATGTGAGTCCTTGACGCTATCCACTCTCACAACATCTCTTAAATGTTCTTCACAGGGCACCTATCGGCGTACGTCATCTCGAAATGTTCTCGAAACTTCGCTGACAAAACATGTAGCTTGGCGTCTTCATTGGTGCAATGGGCATCATGGAGCGACGAAACCTCGTCCAAATCAAAGAGAAGTTTGCTGACCTTTATAAGCCTGCCTTGTTGACAAACTGGAAAGTATGGCCCATTGCACAGGTACGCCACGCCCTCCTTATCACTTATTCTTGCACCGACATTTGCCAGCTTATCAACTTCCGATACATGCCTCTCCCTTATCGTGTGCCATTCCAATCCACTTGTGGGGTGTTCTGGACGCTCTACCTCTCTCTGCTCAATGCAAGGTGCGCAGCACCGCTCTTCATCTTCGATCCATGGACTGACGCTTCGTTCTGAGGGAGGACGAAAAACTGGATGCAGAAAACGCTCACGAAACTCCCATAAATAAACGAGCTGTGGACTCTGAAGGAAGAATATAGAGCTCATGATTAATAGATTTTGTTCCAACATCATTGTAGCGTTGTAGTGTTACTTTTACTATCACTCCCCCGAAACTTGTCTGTAGACGTATAGATAGCCAAGACCACTTATACTACATAATGCCAGAGATCATGATGCACCGTATTTATGCTTGAAGTAAGCTGGTGGCAAGTCAGAGAGCACGTCCACCAATGGACGTTCCACGACGACCAGCTCTCCCTCTGCCAGGAAGTCCACACATAGGATGGGCCGATAATGCATTATCATTTTAAAATCCCCCGGAATATCGTCTGTGGGTGGCGGCGCAGACATTTTCACGCTCTCCCTCCGCCGCTTTTTGTTTAGACCTCCCGGAGCAGAATCGTTCATAGGCAGTTTACATATCCACGTCGAGCCCCAGAAAAGCGCGTAGCGTGGTGTGGCGTCCGCGGCGGGGGAGGCCACGGCCGGGTCAAACGTCACACCCAGAACGGGGTCGTGTGCTTGTCTGAACCGTTTGGGAAGGTTGGTGCAGAGTTCCTTGCCCCAGACGGGGAACTGGCGGGATTCGACGTTGTAGATTTGGAGAGAATTGTCGGCGAACGCCATGACGAGGATGTCCGGACGCTTGGGATCAAAGGTGAGGACCTGTACAGGTTTGGAGAATGACGGCAGGACACTGTGGTGCTGGGAAGAGGAAAACATCAGCACACACACCGAAAAAAGCATAAATAAAATCACTTGTATTGAATCGAGGTTGAAGATATATGTCCGAGCGCGGTCGTCCGATGTCGCTAGCCATTGTCCATCGGGACTGATGGATATCCGGTGCACGCTAGCGACATTAGCCGCAGAGCTGTCTTCCTCCTCCTCGCTTTGTTCAGAGTCTTCGATTGTGGAATCTCCCATCTCCACGTCCCCATCCGTCTTACGTCCTCTCACAACACGATTCCGGACAATCGAGTCTTTCGAGCGGTGATGGTCAAACCTTCGCAGAACGCGTGGTTTCTCGCCTGTGAGGTCGATTACGAGTATATACGACGACATTGCGGTGGACATCACCAGTTTTGAAGAGTCCGGTGTAAAGCGGAAGGCTTGACCGCCCGTCGATGAAGCGGTCGAACCAGGTATATGAGGCTGAAGAATGGAGGAGAAATCTCGTATTCGGCGGATATTCAAACAGTTTTTAGCCTAATGTCGATGTCAGTCGGGCCAAATGACGACTTCGTTGAATATGGCTTACGTCGGTGGTGAGCGAAAACAGTTTGGTTTCGTATAAATCGGACACCGCAAGCCATCGTCCATCGTCAGAGAATCCGCTAGCAATTAAATTCGTGTTCACGCTCAAATCCATTTCCAAGACCTTCTCCCACCCCGCAGGTTGAAAGTCTAATCTTGGAGCCTCGATTTCCGACAGGTCTTCCTCAGCTCCAGTTGGCCTTGCCTTAATCCGCCAGACACTCAAACTTGAATCCCGCATACAAGATACTAGTCGTGCTTTCCGTGCAACCTGCACGGACGTACCCGATGGCCCGGAGCTATACGCCAGCCGGCGGTGATACGAGTCCTCGAAAGTGCAATGGGCGCTCGTGCATAACGGGTTGATAACTTTCACAACGGTCGTAGAAGGAAGAGCGGCAGGTGTCACGACCACGGACATGTCAAGGCCTCCAGATGCAAGTATAGGTGCGATGTCCATCGGAAAATGTCGCTTGTACGACGGAGGAAGAGGCGTGTAAGGAGGCCAGGTTGCCAGCGCGCGCACGTCATGCGAGTGCATCCTACGCGAGCATGTTTGCACCCACCGACTCGACGATCCGACTAGAGGATTTGATGCCTGGCCGGGATTGCCGGTTTTGACCAAAGAGAATAGTGATGTTTTTTGGTCCACACCAGATGTGAAGACCGTATTGCCCTCCTGCAATCAACACGTCAAGAAACACGCAAAATATGAGGGGGAGGGCAAACGTACAGGGCCCACAGTTAAGCAGAGAACATCCGCGCCATGTCCTTGGAAGCTCTGTAGCTGTGTGCATGTTCGAGAATCCCAAAATTTGACCATTCCCAGTGAGTCTCCAGATACTATTGTTCCGTCACTGAAAACAGGCGATTCAGCATAAGCAATTCTGATATAATGGATTGAACGAACCCCAGCACGCCGATGGTCCACACCAGAGTGCGCTCCCCTCTTATCTTGTCCGTTCCCATCCGATCAATGACTCGGCCATTCGAGACATCCCATTTCCGGATGCTACTATCAGAGCCACCTGTCACTAGCCATACATCGTTCCAGGTATCTTCCTCGTCATCGCTGTCGCCGTCATATGTTGCGCTAGAGTCCCGTTTCTGCGGGTATTGCGGCACTGGCGGTCCCCACGCAATACTCAGAACGCGACATTTTACTCTGTCAAAACGACGATAATGTGTCAAGGTGTCGTTAGCAAGGGAAAGAAGGCGAACGGTGCCATCCTCGCAACCAAGCGCAAGTAGAGTCGAGGCTGGGTTAGCGGCCATGCACCATATGGAGCCACCTTGTGAACCGATAGTTCTCTATTGTAGCATCAGAAATTTACAGTGCTTGAAACAGCCTGAATTTAACATACTCGGACACAGGCACGGTCCATGTCCCATTCCAATAGCTCGCTGCCTCCTCCAGAGCTGAAGAGTCGGAGGTCGGAGCAAGATGGAACGTCGTCTGCATCAAAGTCGTCGGGATGGCGTATCACAAAGGCGATGGAATCTACTTTCGAGGGATAAGGACCAGGGAGTGTCTATGCCACTTATGAGTATGGTAATTCAGGAACGGAGGCGTGTTTACGGCACTTTTTTGATAACCCAAGCCTGTGATGATTGGTAGTCACGTTCACCGCCAGCCCATTCACATAGATCGATGTTTCCATTTGCATGTCCCACCGCGAGAGTGCCAAATCTCGAAGGCTGCTTTGCGGACGTCGGTTTTTTGCCTTTGGCAGAGATAGAAGGAAGAGGTAGAGGTGGAAAGGCGATGGCAGTGATAGCAGACGGTGTAAAGTCGACAAAGCGACAGCGATGGACGGCAAGCGTAGATTCGCCCATCCTGGTGTACCACGGTGTTGTAGCGCTTCACCTCCAAAACTTTTTTTGATTAAGGTAACGTGACTTGCTTCAGCAAGCGGCAGTAAGTATTTGGTAACAGACGTTCCTCCAACAAAACCATGTCGTTTCTTGGAAGAGGTCCTGGGAATGCCCCCTCTGGAGGTGTGAATATGGAGAGGATAGAGATGGCGGTCACCGAGTACGTCGCCTGCTCTCGTTCTTGTTGCTCATCGCTCATCTCCCGCAGATTGGACACCGTCACCGATTTTTTTAACCGCATGGTTTCGTCAGTGGTGTCTTGCCTAAGTAGTGTGCAGTCAACCGTTATTCAAACTTTGAACACCATAGGTCATGCCACACCAAATGCATCAACTCCCGCTACGCCGAACCAGATCTTAACAAGGGCGAAAGCGTCTGTATTGACCGCTGTGTTGCCAAATTCAACGAGGTGCAGAAGAAAGTGGGCGAAAAGCTGCAGAATAGAGGAGCGGCCAACGCAGCCAGCGCTGCAGGGTCTTTCGGGTCGTTATAATACTAGCTTCATGGAGACGGACGTTCCACATAATTATAATATCTACGACGAAGAAAACATGCATCTAAAGAAAGTGCGGGGGACAGGGCTCATGCGACCAGTCAACCCAGGGATGGTGTGACCTATTGATTTGCAACGCCGGGAAAGCATTGCTCCATGGTCTTGTTGTGCCGTTTTTCTGCATGTTCGGTGAGGCTGGATGAGGGGGGTCAGTTCCGTCCGAACAAGGCGAAAAAAAGTGGAAAACACACGCAGGGGCACGAGTGGTGATCAACTGGAGATACATGATCAGCGAGCTATGAACACTCCGAGGGGTGGGGGATACTCACAAATGGCTGTCTGCAGTCGCCGCAGACGATTGACTTAGCGGCCTCGTTGACTTTTGCCTGACTCTTTGACCCTTTAGCGCCCTTCTCAGCGTTGCGTTCACGCTTTTGTGCGGCTTTAGCACCCTGTTTGGATGATTAGACGAGAGGTGTTAGTACAGTGGTGAGAAGGCCTACGTTTCCCATAATGAAGGTCGTGGTAAGGATGAGGATGAGAGCAGACAAATTTAGATTACGTTCTAGATCCAAAAATGGCACCGGACCGTTGGGGACCGAGAACTATTTGCGCCGCGGCTCCTTATTGGCATGATTAGGAGGCAAGTTCAAGCACCAACATGGCGCATCCCGTATGATCCGTTCCTTTAAACCACGTTCTCAGGCTGTCCGCTCACTTTCTTTCTTATCAATCCCTACCATGTCCACCAATATTAGAGCCAAAATTTCCACCCAAGTCAAGTGCGACATCCTCTCCGACAACCATGTCCTCGAAAACGCAAACAAGGTCAAGGAGATCGCCCGTACTTTCATCTGTAAAGTTTCTCTTGTCGTAGTGAGATTTATTCGCTGACCGCGGTTTATTCAGCGGACACAGTGACAGGTTTGAGAGCCCTATAGTTGCAATGGCAGAATAACCATACTTAACCATCCGAAACACAGTCCCGACACCAGAAATGTACGCGTACGCGACTCTCGCAACCGTCGGGGACGATGTATACCATGATGTATCTACCACGTATGCCTCCAGTTGCTTATCTGACTCGTTGCCTCATATCTGCCAGTGCATTAGAGGTCCACATGGCTCAGCTGACTGGCAAAGAAGCCGCGCTGTTCATGCCTTCAGGCACTGCTTCGAACCAGATCGCGTTGAGGACCCATCTCAGGCAACCACCTTACACTGTGATGTGCGACCACCGCGCACATATCGACAGGTGCGTACCCTCCAAGGCAACATTCGTTGTCCTAAAGTTCCTATGACAGGTACGAAGCTGGGGGCACTGCGTTCCACTCCGGTGCTGCAGTAACGTCTGTCATTCCCTCCAATGGTACAATTGATGCTCAAGGCATGGGACATACTTTTAACGACGCATATTATAGGACACCATCTCACACTCGCAGATGTTGAGGCAAACGTCATCATTAGCTCCGACGTACACTTGTAAATCAACGTTTCCTACATCTTCCATTGCTGACTCTCCCGCTAGCGCCCCCACCGAGGTCATCGCTCTCGAAAACACGCTCAATGGCACCATCTTCCCACAGGAAGAGATCATTGCCATTTCAGAATTTGGGCACTCTCATGGCATCAAGATGCACCTCGACGGCGCACGCATTTGGCATGTTGCTGTTGAGACGCAGACATCGATCAAGGAGCTGTGTGATCCCTTTGACTCTGTCAGCTTGTGCTTCAGTAAAGGCCTGGGTTCGTCCCCAACAAGGAGCTGCATTTCCCGGAACTGACATGTCAGCACACCTCGCGTAGGTGCACCGGTCGGATCTTGCTTGGTCGGACCTAAAGACTTCATCAAGAAGGCTCGATGGTTCCGGAAACTTTTCGGTGGTGGGATGCGCCAGACCGGGTTTCTGGCTGGTGCGGCGGCCTATGCCCTGACTTACAACTTCCCTCAGCTAGACAGGGTACATGCTCTTGCGAAGAAACTTCAGGCTGGCTTGGAGAGTATTGGGGCGGACGTTACGAGCAAAGCCGAGACGTGCATGGTTCGTTACTTTCCTTTGAAACGTGAACCGCGTCCTGAACACCTTCATAGGTTTTCTATGACCCTTCTCCCATTGGTGTTGATTACAACGAGATTGCAAAGAGGGCCAGCGCACTCCCTGAGCCACTTTTCTTGAGCGGTTCTCGTCTCGTTGTCCACATACAGACAAGCGAAACCGCAGTCGACGACTTCCTCGCCATTGTCAAGGATCTTGCGGAGGAAAAGAAAAAGGCCGGATTCGTCAAACCGGACATCCCAAAAGTAAACGGCTACAGAGATATATACATCAGGCGGCCTAACGGCAACTAGAGACCCTGGTGGTCGGCGCTACATTTATGCATACATATACGGTAGCTACTATCATAGACGTCTTGGACACTGCTCAGACTCTCTCGGTTACGGTAAGAAAATATAAATTGTACAAATGCTCTACTCTAAGTACTAAAAGTGTGTACGATATGTAGTGTCAATCGTCAGAGAGATACGAAATCTCTGCATCATCATCCACGACGAAGCTGCCGTGAACATACTCATCAGGTTCATCATCCTCTCTCGGAGGTGAACTCGACACCATCGGGCGCGGTCTCGACCGCAGCCCAGCTCCAAATATCCCGCGTCTGACGGGACCGTTCGCGAAGGCAGGCGCGTTCGCACCAACGGGAGCTTGCGTAAATAGACTCTGGCGGTACGCCAAGGTCTGGTCGTATGAAGGCGAGACCTGAGTCTCTGGCATTTCCTGCAGGAACATCCGGTCGGACTCGTCTTCAGGGGTATCTTCACCAGATGATCCTTCGCTAACCTCGTCCCCAGAGTGGACGGCCTCAAAGTTGAATAGTGGATTGGAACGCGGGTCGACGGGGGCACGGGCGGCCCGCTGGTTCCTCGGGGGAGTTTCAGCCTCAGCCTTGGGTGATGCACGACGGTGTAAGCGTCGCCGAGAAGGCGATGAAGTGTCAATGCCTGGGAAGTCGATGAACGGCCGCCGCTTCATCTCTGCAAGCGGGCGCACAGGGAAAGAAGGTTCAGGGTATTCATGTTCTTTCGCTGACGTGGACAAGGACGGATCTCGAGGCGGGATGGGGGGCGGCATCGCTATGCTGGATCCGCTACGCTTTCGTCCTTTCATCGTTTTGACAGCAGGCAAGAGTGGGGAGCTTGGTAAGTCGTTTCGCGGAATAGAACTAACTGCAACGAACTCTATCGAGTCATCAACTGCAGATCCATTCCGTGCAAGGTCTGATGAGGTAGAAAGATCAAAGATGTCCTCTGTTGCTCTTCGTCCGTTGGCCGCTTTAGACGTTCCAACCGATTCGTCAGCTTCAGAGCCAGACCGGGCAAAGGACGGCAAAAGCGAAATGTCCCTTATCCGTCGTTCCTTGAATGGCGCAGACATTCCAACAAATTCAACGGATTCATCTGGCTTGGAGTAGGACTGTTGGTGGTCGATCCGGTCCTCCCCAAGATTGCTCTTCCAAATCCTGTTTGCATCTGGTGAGGAATCAACGATTTCGAAATCGGGATCTGAGTCCCCGTCGACGAGCCATGCCATGCTCTTGTCTGGCTCATCGTTGGAAGTCTCGGCGGCGTGGGGGAGAGGAACTGGTGGAAGACAGAAGTGAGGGTACCGAAAGGCTGATTGATAGATCTTTATACATACCATCGTCTTCTGTATCAGATAAATCAATCACCGCGTTGGCAGAGGATGCTGCGAACGGGGAGGTGACACATTTGCGGGAGTTGCCTGGCTCGGAGGAAGCAGACCGACGAGATACAGGTGAGTAGGACGACGGGGGCGCGACGAGACCACGCTCGATGTCAATATCGTCCACGTCGTCAAGGCCTTTGCTTGAGAACTGGCTTGATGATGGTTCAACGGGCTGAGTTTTGGTCTTCTTCTTGCTACATTTCGGTGCGTTCGTCCTCGCTCTCCGCAGCGTTGTTTTATTGGCTTGTTTGGATGAGGAGGGTACTGAAGATTTGGTACGGCGTGGTGGAGCAACGCTGACGAGCCCAGACTCGATGTCCATGTCTGTATCGTCGTCCTCTCCCGCAAGTTCGAACGGAACTTTCGCTGCCTTCTTCTGTTTCTTGGAGCCCTTGACCAAGAGATCTGCGACACTGACAAATCCCGTACTTGCACCGGCTGGGATGTTTCTTGATACGTCGTCATTCCTTTTGCGTTTGGTACCGGCTGTGGGAGAACGAGGTTCAAGGGTTGTCTTCTTCTTTCCCTCATCTCGAACATATTCTTGGATCTCCATTGCTTTCTCCAGACACTCTGGTTTGATATGCTTTGGAAGCAAACGCGGGACGTCCGAATACAGCTCGAGTTGATCGCCGCGCCATATTGTCTTCTGCACCTCCTTATATGTGACTTTGGCTTTTTCAAGATTTAACTCTTCCCGGCCTTCGGCGAGCAGGACATGTACAACACCCGCTCGCTTACGGCCAGTTCGTCCAAGGCGCTGAAGCTGCAAACGGACGAGGATGAGCACTGTCAACTTGTGGATAAGGGAGCAATTACAGCGTACCATGCGAATTGGAGTTTTCTGGGCATCATAGCACACGATCAAATCGACCTCGCCTATGTCCAATCCTTCTTCTCCGATAGAGGTCGCCACCAAGACATTGAATTCTCCAGCTTTGAATCTCTTGATAACCTAAGAGCGAGAATTGGTCGGTAAGCCATGGCTCGAGATAAAAAGAATTCAGGCAACATACGTCTAATTGTTCCTTCTGAGCAAGACCCTTTTTACCCTGCTTGTCGGTTCCTTGTCCAATGAATTTGTGGGCTCGGATCAACGGTCGCTCGAAATTCAGCGCCTCTACGATCTCATCGACGGCTTCTCTGAAGGTGACAAATACCATGACCCTTGTCTCGTCAGGCGTGCTCTCTTCTCCATCTCCAAGTTGCTGAGCAAAATGTTGAATTACGATCGTTTTCAGACAATCCATCTTAGGATGGACAGGAAAACCTCGGCCACGCTGTGAGTCAAGTTCGCGCAGAACGGCCTGAAACATTGGGTCATCGCATAGAGTCTTCTTCCTTGAAGCAGCTGCAGCCTTGCCAGGACCGGGAGAAGGGTTATCTTCCCCTGAACGAGCAATGTCCTGTAGGTAGGTGTGGCACATGCCCATGGTACCCTCAACCTGAATCACGATTCAACTATAAAACATGGATATTGAGCTCGATTGGACTAACCAAGTAGCCCATCGCTCGTGCCAGGGATGCCAGCCTCGACAAAGGCCCATAGGCCCATCTCTGATCCTTGTTGAGTTGGCTCATACGGGCCTGCGCAGAATACGGGTGAAACCTGACTGGATCTGGCGTTCCGAACAGGACCCCTCGTTGTCTGAGAGGTTTGAGATCTTTCTGGAAGAAGTTGACATCACAAAGCATAAGAGGTCGAAGGGAAACGTACATCCATTAGCGTGGCAAGTAGGACCTTGACCCTATTGACATCCTCGGTCATTGTAATAATATGCTGTTCAATCCTCTAGGCAATGTAGAACAGACGAAATATGAGTCTTCCTTTGAGCATAAATAATGGTCGGGGACATGCCTTCTGGTGGATATACTGCTTTAGATCCAGACTATTCTCATCTCGGATTTCAATATGACTGATATGCAGGCCATCGATGAGACTTTGCACCGCTTCAGGATTTCCTCCTGGGGTCGCGGTGAGAGCCAGGATCCGAAAATGAGGGTTCTTAGCCATGAGGAATCGAACCGCTTGGTTGTAAGCATAGTCGCCAGTGGCCCTGTGAGCCTCATCTGCAAAAAAAGCTATGGAGGCGAAGATATCACGAGGATAACTAAAACTAACCTATCACAAGGAGGACGATATCGCGTACATCACAGTTTTCCGACGTCAAGTCGTTAACAAGTGTCTGGGGTGTCATGTAAAAGATACGCTTTTCTTTCCACTGAGTTACCATTGTAGTAAGTTCTATGGAGAAAAGCAGATAAGTAGCTCACCAGTCTCCCTCGTACGGTCTTTGGAATCTGACCCGTCAGTTCTGCGGCATCACAGCCTGGGATACCGCATGTCTGGTGGCACGCATCGATTTGTTGTGCTACAAGGGGTTTCGTAGGAGCAACGAAGACAACTTTTCCTTCTGGAAACCACCGATAATCTATTCAGAAATATCAAACAGGCTTCCAGCTCAAAGTGCAGATGACATTACAATTCAACATTAGCACCCCAGCAATGAAGGTCTTTCCAAGGCCTGTCGGGAGTGCGACGATTGTGTTCTCGAAAAGGCAGTGTTTCACAATATTGAACTGGTAATCGCGCTTTGGCCGATTCAAAGGATAGATCCAGTGCTTGGCTTCCAGAAGATCGGGTGTTAATTTCATGGGAGGAGGCTAATCAATAAAATATGAGGTAAATGTGATCGAGGAGTTGAGATATTTGGGAACGTACTGGTCTAAGGAAAATGTCCGGAAGTTGAATGTGTAACGAAATATTGCACTATATGCTAGAAATGCTTACCCGACTAGCCAAAGATTCAGTGCCAATTTGAAACGAACACTTGAAATTACTCACCAGGTATGAAAGGTGCTGGAAACTGTTCGAATTCAACCTCCTCCTCGTCTGGTTCCTCGTCATCATGTGAGACTTTCCCCTTTCCCTTTCCCTTGGACTTGCCCGACTTCAACCCGGTCTTCGCGAAGGCCGTCTGGTCCCATACCTTGGTTTTCGGCGCTTGTTGACCGAACGGATTGCGGGGGGCTGACTTCGTCCTCTGTATCTGTGATCCAGAGGATGAAGATGAAGATGATGGAGGGAGTATATCGCCGAAGAGCGTCGTCTGGTGTGTCGCTGACTTGGTCCTGCTCGGGCCACCCATGGGTTGTGCCTTGCCATCGTACGCGTCCTTCACGAAATCATCCAGTTTCTGTAATTCACTCTCGTCTATATCAAACGTCAAGTCGTAAAATGAGTCTTCTTTTGCAGGAGGTGCTGGATTGCGCGATGGTCCTGGTTTTGGCGGCTGAGGTCTGGTTGGTGACAGAAGAGCAGCTTCGATGGCGTCGAGTTCCTCGAAGACGGCGTCGTCGAGATCATCTCCGTCAAAGTAGCCGTCCGAGCTCATCCGAAAAAGTTGGGAAACGACGAGGACGACTAAAAAGGAACCGTGACGTTGACTCAGGAGTCAGAATCACCTCGCGTCGCGATCACGTGCGGAGTAAATCCTGGCACAGGCTCGCATTTGCATAGGACCAAGCCAGGCTTTCATCTGACTCCCTGGCCAGTCTTGAGTCTTGCTTTACAGAAGGCTCACATAGAAATCGTAGCACTCCCATGGAATTTATTAGAGTTCAAAGGTCGCATAAAATATGTTACATATGCAGGGCCTGGTGAAAACTGAATTTGACTCGCGTGCCAAGCGCTCAGTACTTACTATCTTTGATCCGCGGACGGTCTACGGAGTCCTCGCAGAATCGTCGCACTGTACTTAAGATTGTATGCATGTATGCATAAACGCACAGTAGATCATTATCTTATTAATGTTTTCGACAAGACGCGTGAGAGACTGCCGAGTTTCAACCCTCAGACGAACTTACAGTTGAGCTAGGCACAAGGGTTATCCTGGCAATCTCTACCACTTGGCAGTTGAATCAAAGTTGAATAACTGCATTTTCGACCTGCGCTAGGCTTCCCAGTCGGCATCGGATTTCTGGTAAAAATCTCGCACAAGCCACTCGCAAGTCCTTCCGTGTGCAGTGTGAACCACGTCCAAGTTCTTGAGGTTTTGGATCAGAACGCATGGGAAAGAAGGGGCCCAGATGTTAGCGTTGTGTTCGAAAGCTTCAAGGTGAAGGGGGGGTTTTGTCGAGCGCCAAGATAGACTGAACTAGTTATGGCTAAGCGTACCGTCCAAGCACATTCGGGCATCGGTGAGTGGTTGGGAGCGGTCTTAGACAAGGCTTCGAGCGTTGTAACTTGTCACACGTGCAGGATGATGACCTAGTCTAGTTTTTTTCCCAAGGGTTTTGGTGGGCGGGTCGTTTCGGCGTTCTCGGGTATTTAGTCAGCACTATATGGATCACGTTTCCCTTGAGCTTATCACCGAAGAGCAACGCGTCGCGTCAAATATATGCTTCCTCAGACGCAAGGTCAACTCCACTCATGGCGCTCAATTGAAGGGCGCACGCGCATCCGTGGGATCATCGAAGAAGTCGTCACAGAGTGGAGGTCCGGCCCTTACGCATTTCAAGTCAACATCTGGGCACACATTCTGGATGGAATCTCAGTCTTGCTCGTCGCACATACAGGCGGAGGAAAAACAGCTGCATTCTTTGGGCCAATCATTATCCTACAATACCTGCTCAGGAACCCAGTAGAAGGGATTCCAAAACCTCCAAAGAGCGCTGTCGCACTGGTTGTGACTCCATTGGTTGAACTGGGAAAAAACCATGTCAGTGGAAACATTCCTCATCTTCATGCAATACTCACCTTACCACAGGCTACTGAGATAGGAAAACTAGGGCTGAAGGCAGTCGCAGTCAACACAGAGTCTGTTCGCGAAGCAGTCAGAGAGGGAAGAAATCTGTACTCCGAAATTCGCCAGTGCAAATGGTCAATTGTGCTTGTTTCGCCAGAGAGGTTATTGACCGACGAGGTCGATCATATTCTCCGAGATGATCTATTTCGACGCAATCTTGTTCTCCTTGGGATTGATGAAGCGCATGTACTCAACCCTTGGGGCACCGATTTTCGCCCAGCATACCAACAAATCAACCGTCTCCGAGAACGCCTGCCATCCCACTGTGTCGTAGTTGCAGTGACAGCAACACTCGGTCCAGGGAAAGATTACGATGCCCTTTGTAGCGCGCTCAGTTTCAAGCCAGGCAACTATCACAGTGTACGTTTATCGTCAGAACGCCCGAATATCCGAACAGTCCTCACAGAGTTACGGCACGGTTTGAACGGATGGATATTCCCAGACATCCAATGGGTCTTCAACACGCCGGGGACAAAGGCCGTCATTTACTGCGCGTCACTGGACCTGGAGCTTCGCGTCGCATTGTACGGATGGAATCAATACGAGCCTGGACGCAAGCGCCTCGAGAACGTCAGAGTTTGGAATTCTATCACTTCTCCAGCCTACAACAAACGCACCTTGGACCTCTTCCATAATAACCCAGATACTCGTGTCATTGTCGCCAGTGTCGCGTTCGGATTGGGAATGAACGTCCGCATCATCACCGACTCGATTAACTTGGGTGTGCCTGATACTGTTGAAGCTCTCGTTCAGCAGAATGGTCGTGCAGGGAGAGATTTGGAGAGGGAGGCACATGGATGGACGTACATTGAAACAGCAGTCATTGCGTCCGTCAAAGAAACCATCGTGGCAGACACGAGCTGCGAGGCGCCGGTAGCACCTGTGACAAATGCGAAAGCGAAGCCTGTGAAAAGCGCCAAAACAAGCAAAGGAGCGAAATCAAGACGAGTAGTGGATGAGAAGATCAAGGAGGTGGTGGCAGCGCATCTGCAGGGACAGTGCATCAACGTCAAGATCAATGTGCTCCTCGGAAACCCTGGGGATCGGGCACGCGTACCGTGCGAAGCCGCAGAACGTCCGCTTCCATGCAGCTCATGTCAGCCTTTCTGGAACGCTCCATCGCCCGCACAAATGCCGCCTGGCTTTGTCCCACCAGACGAGGTTGCAGAATCGTCGACTCCTGCTGCCCTGGACAACAAGAAGATCCGGCTACACACCGTCCCACTTCCGAATCGCCTCAGCAAAGATCATCGTACTCATGCACGATTCGTGCTCGATGGATTTGCTGAGAAATGTCTCCTCTCGAAAGACACACCACGTTCGCGATATGCGCCATCCGCTGACTTCTGGACTGGGGCTGATCTCGATATCCTGCTTGACAACCTCCACCTCCTACGTGCCAAAGAAGCGGTGGATGTCCTCTTGAGTGGCTGGGAGTATCTTCACGATGATGGAGATGCTTTTTTTTTGTTGATTGAGGGGCTCAATGCAAGATACGACTCACGGCATCTCCGAGCTAAGGATATAAAGATTCGTCGCGCGGCAAAGACAAGGGACGCCAACAAAAGTGCGTTTACTTTTCCCATTATCAGCCTAATTCATAATTTTGATTTGTTATCCTAGAGCAAAAGGCTGCCTTAGCCGCATCCCAACAGACACAGGTGGTAGACAAGGAGAATGTACCACCAGCTACTGCACCCTTGTCGTCGAAGTCTCGCCCGTTAACCATTCGACTTCCTGCACGACGATCAGCACTTGTCTCATCACAACTACAATCTTCGCCACATCCCGACCTCTCCGTTGACGGTGAAGGCCGCCCCTTCACATCTTCAGAATGGGAGCCGCCCCTTCAAATCCTTCCACATCCTCAAGCCGCGCATTCCAACAACTCGCCAAAGCGTCGATTTAGCGGGTCAAGTACCGGTCAACCTGAAGAGAAACGTGGTCGACGATGGTAAGTAAATATTTACATCTACTGAATGCCCTTACCGATGGTACCGACCACACAGATTTCGTCATCTACTACACGCATTCTCGGGAGAAAGGTTCGTGGGCCTTCGGGAAGTTCGTCACGTTCACTGGTTGCCCAGTCGTCGTCTGCCGACTCCCCGATGTGCGATGGCGATCCTCCGTGCTCTCCTAGGATGTCCAAGTATGCTGTAGTTCTAATGATGAAGTTTTTGATTTTTTCCTTGAGAACCTGATACCCCACGTCGAAGTCATCAGCAGCGATGAAGCCTTCATTGCGACCAGGACGGAACCGATTGACTTCATTCTCTCGCAGGAATTTCAAAAGTGCAGCCAGCTCGTTATACAGGTCTGTCACTGAATGATCCTTTGTTCGCATTTTTAATGATACAGCCTCCTCCATCTCGTCCTTTAGGCGTGTAAAATGGTGAACGTTCATTGAGAGTGTTGCACGGTAAAATGGATCCTCGAACTCCTTCCCTTTATGTTGGGCTAAATCTTCGAGCCAGAAATTATGCCGCTCTTGCATGAGGTCCATTTCGATCCATTCCCCAAGCTCGTATAAGCATACAAGCCAGTTTGACAGGATCGACTCCTTTGTAGCAGCATCCCACTCCCACTTGAAGTTACAGTATAACTCAAGCAGGTACTGACAGTAGTATGGGTTCCCGCTGCCTGCAAAGGTGAAAATCCACACCTTTTTCACGTGAATACTTGATAGATGATTATATTCTAAGATGAATTCACCTTCAAGATCTCCCATACACGACCAGTATCACCTTCCGCAACTGCGCGGCACATCTCACGCCACCAAATGGCATCACGCATGAACAGTGTAGCGTTCGCAAGTGTGACATCAGCAGTAGCAGACGGCCGAGTTTCCTCGAGGATATCAGACAGTTTATCTGAGCTCTCACCATCGGACATCTCGACATCACCATCGACATCAGATGTCGTTGTGGCTTCTGGTGTAGTGACTATTGGGCCTTTCGGAACCCACGGCGAGCCAAAAGGTACCTGATTAGGGTTGTTGTCTTGTGGATTGTGTGCTGACTTGAAGGCTTGTGTGGTAGCATGCCGGCGCGAAAGCATGGCTGATGCCTTCAGAAGATCCTCGAACGTTGGAAGCGTATCGCAGCCCTTCTTTTCATCGAAGAAACCAACGAGATTGGATGTTTCAAATTGTAACCTATAACTAAAAGTCAGTTGCTCTCCTTTTGTTGAGAAGAATTGATTGGCTTACTCCCAGCAGTTCAAAATATGAGCGTTGAGGGACAGCTCGATCAGGTGCGCACCATCAAAAAATGGTACTTTCTTGAGATTACTCGGTGTCGGGCATGCTGCTAATTTTGCCAAGCTTGCTAGGGTTGACGGATCATCTGTATGGCCATCACCCCAGTGGCCGCGTACAATGCGGCTCAAGTCGGTCCATTTTGTATGCCAGAGCTCGAGCATAGGTATCATCCACCGCAGTGACTCGAAGTCGCCCTCTTCCGCAACAAGAAGCCGCCGCAGTTTCAACAACTGATCAAATGTTTTTCCGTCACCCGAGGCAACGAAGCACCGACCATTCAGATTCTCTGCGTTGACACCCATCTGTGCCATGAAGTCCTCGATGCCCTGTTTCATCTCCTGGATAATCATCTCGTCAGAGCTGTTGGTCGCAAGCGGGATGATGTTGGAACAGCGTGTTTTAGGCAATGGGAACTTTTCAAGCCATTCGCGGGAGAGATCCTTGAGGCGGTCATGATATACCGACAATACTGGGACGAAGTGAAGCAGGGTTCGCAGAAAATCAAGTGTCGAAACCCGCTCAAGATGTGTATAGTCCAAATCCTGTTTGATTAATTCGGGCGATAATTTTTTTCGTTCCTGTAGTGCCTGTCGTCGGACAAGTTCCTTCAGGTCAAATGCTCCCGGCACTACATCCTCCATCTCCACCACTGTTGCAGCAAGGCCTTTGATCATACGATTCTCTTGGCCAATCCGATGATCACGTTTCTGTGCATATGCCTGCACATTATCACTGACCATCCAACTGTGCCGACCAGAATCCGGGTGAAGGAGCTCCTTCAGGAGGTCCAGCTGATCTTGCGCCATTGTTTTTAGTGCATCGTAGACAGTGGAGTAGGCCACAGACTGTGCCAAGCGGCTTTCAACACGAAAAATGCTCTGGTGAGCCTTTACAGCGAAATACCATATCCCTCGACACAAAGGGTACAGACTTGCAAGCTGTGAGCGGCCGAACGTGAGTGACATAATTGCACTCGTCACAATCTAGTGAGGTACCATGTTATTTGATTGTATGAAATCTCAACTGTATACTTACAAGGTTCCGTGGCCGTCGCTGTCGTACCACCACAACTGCTCCAGTACCTCCGATGTCTGGGTTGGTGTACGCGTTCACGATTTGCCAAAATATTGGTGCATGTCTTTCAGCTTTGTTCTGGAGTGATCGAAAGCTGAAGGAGTCCACGGCTGCCCAGGTCACTCGGTTTTTATCTTTCTTGGACCTTGCGCGCATATGAAGGCCTGTCTCTGGCTTCACCATCACATCTGCTTCGCCACGAACAAGATCGGAAACAAGTGCCACTGCCCATGCGGTGAGTGCGGGACGTCCATGTCGAATGTCTTCAAATTGAACGTGTGGTGTGAATATATTTTCAGTTATTGTCGAATCATCGTTTCGATATGTCAGTTTGCATGAATAATGGTGCATGCGATCAACAATAGAGCCAGCGTGGGGTTTTGAGGTACCATTCAGGAATGCCTGCACCACATTGCGACGCTGTGATAGCTGATTCGTAATGCCAGGACCTGATTGCTTTGCAAAAGCAAGGTCCTCCCATTCAAAGAGGGCCTCGAGGAACTTTGGGAGTGTCCAGTTGACGTCCTTGATGACTGCGAGCACTGCTTCGACCTTGTCACCATCCTTCAAGGCAGGCTTTCGAGGGGTTCGCATGCTTGATCCTGGTGTTTCTGGAGCCCGAGGTGTTGAATAGACTGTATTTGGCCGGCCACGCTGTGGAGTAGTATAATGATTCATCTCCAAGGATGTGCTCAACTACAGACCACGGACAATCATCGATGTTGTGTATCTTATCAGCGATCTTATCGAAGGATCTCCTCACGTGTAGACCAAAAATCTGTGCTTAACGCCTGCCTTAACGCCGAAACGACCCGGCCACCAAAAGGCCCATCAGAAAAAGCAGACCTTATATAAACAGATCGACCATCATCTGTTATAAGGTCAGCTACCGGAGACTAATGATGACCCGCCTGGAGGAGTCAAATCGTGAGACTCGTAATTGTACTACCAGTGCATGAGGTTCATTTATTACCACAGGTACAGCCGGATGATGTGGGAGAGACAACGAGGAGAGAGCAAGGCCAGGTCGACAAAGAAGGAAGGCGTGTGACGGGCGGAACAACATATGCCAATTTGGTCATGTTCCGCATCTAACGTCTAACCACCACCTGTGTATTTAACCGTCCTTCGCGCAATATAAGACCTCTCAGCTTCCCCCATCCCGAATTTTCTTTAACATTGCTCAGCCCCTGTATCCTCCGACCTCGTTACTTACCTCTCACTCCTTCATATAGCACCCCGCTTCAGCCAGATCACCATGGGCATGAGCTATCGTCGTTATCTCTCAGGCGAACGGATCTACGGGTGTTCGACCTGCAAGACCCATCTTGCCACCATCCATTCTATGATGTCAAGGGTGCGATACCTTTGTCACTCCTATGGTTCATGCGCCTAAATCCCCTCATAGGCTTTCAACGGTCAACATGGACGAGCATACCTTTTTGACGGAGTGTAAGTCATCTAACCCTATGTTTTCTGCAGGTTTGTCTTATGCGCCTCTCTTTCTCTAGCGTCAATGTTATCGAGGGGGAGCCCAATGATCGTCCGATGACGACAGGAAACCATACTGTTCGAGACATCTATTGCTGCAAATGCGGGACTACCCTCGGGTGGAAATACGTACGTTGATCCTTACTTCTGAACTCGTTGACATCTTACCTTATTGGCAACATAGGACAAGGCCTACGAAGCTACACAGAAATACAAGGAGGGCAAGTACATCCTCGAACGCCATTTGCTGGTGGATGTGCAATAGCTATCATGACCACAGGATCTACGTCAAATTGGCCACGTCCTCGGAGGTTTTCACTTGGCTCAGCAACCCCCCGGCACGCTATTTCATCGTATCTGTCTACATCAGCATCAGGATGTCGTTGAAGTTCCCAAGCATGTAATTTCGTCAAGGGCGAGAGGAGAGGGCTGGAGTGACCGCAAAGGATCGCGAATTACTTGATTCGTTGTCTTCAGGTCAAGATCACATTCCATGCCATCAACCCTCACAGCCCTCGGTAGACATTCCCAAATCCTCGAGTGTTACCATCTTTGATCATTCCAGCGTTGATTCGACTTATCCTTCAATTCTTGGGCCACGCGATATCCACCACCCCATCTCCTGATTCTACCGACTTCCAATAGATCTCAATTAACAATTCGCCCACTCCCCACCTCCTTACTTCTTCCACCTTCATTCCAGCCTCGTCAATCTACAACCATTGATGTTCTTTCCGCGAGGGATTTCGTTCCCTTTCGATGCGTTGTGTACCTGTACTTTCTGACATCGATGCATGTCAATGAAACGAAGATCATGCATATGTTACCGAGTGATCGTTTGTCGGGCTACACCCCGGTTCAAACGAGCGTGTCTGGTGCCTGTCCTTGAAGGCAATCTTACTCTGGGTTAAGTACTCTAATGACATACGGGAATTTCGGTCCCCAAACAATCATGGATGAGCGTGCAATGGAACGAAAGGTTCAGTCAAACACAGATAAGTCAATGTTACTAGAATGCGACGGGCTCATATAATTTGAAGAACGGTCAGAGTAGGGCTTGGCAATTCGACAGTTTCTAAATTTAGGCACGCCCGACATATGAGTAATACTCAGAGTAATGACAAGTCGGTATTTGGCCATGTTTAAAAACCGACTGCCGTGGGCTGCCGACATCCCCAAAGCTGTAAATATTCCCCAAGCGAAATGTTGAGTCGACCCCAACGTGAATGTTGATATAAAGTCGTCATTCTTGCCCCACAGTCGTCAAAGAGCCTCAACCCCCGCCCACCCACAATTGTCCCATCTCCCAACCGTCTCCAACTAGCCATTCCCGACGCGCGCAGCAATGGGTAAGTCGGGTTACCACTCTACTTCCCGCTCCCGCTAACTCTACTCCCCAGCCACAATGTCAATGTCTCGCCCTATGATCTCCTCGCCGCTGGCGGATCCCTCGCATACCGGCCGAACCGCCACACAGCGAATCATTCCTCGACGAAACGTTTCATTTCCCTCCTCGCGCGCTCTTCGACCATTCCCGACCATCTCACACGCTCTGCATCCCACTCCCGGGAAGAAGCCACCCGTGAAAATCATTGAGCCTCCCAAAAACCATAAGGGCACGTTCCTCCTCGACCTCACACAAGCAGAGTTCAGCCGACAGGAGTGATGACACACATGACGACCCGCCCCCGTGTCCATTCATATACCCCGTCCGACCTGACGATGCCATCCACCTTGGCTTATTTAACATCCCACGACCGCGCCATAAACATTGTTCTACTATCGCCACGCAGCATCCCCACCTGTTTTCATATAGCCCCCGCCCACAGCCGAGTCTATCTTCGCCTTTACACCGTAATTTTAACCTTCACTTATCCTCTTGTATTCGTCTTTCGCACACTTTTGGGCTTGTAGTTGTAGACATAAAAGACTTGTTGTTTGTTGAAATCTATACCTACAATGTTAACGCATCCGACACCTGGAGGAGTCGAGGCTGAGATAGGATAGGATAGCTTTGCTATGCCGTATGCAAAGCTTGAGGATAGACGTTCCGGTGTACCGCTGTGGCGCCATGTGGGTTCAAACTCTGACGTCGACGAAATGAAGCGATACCTAGTAGCCTTTATGTATATTCGAGATCCTGCGAACAACAAACCTACTTGCATTTATAAATGTCGTTGCAATTTAGACGCGTCTTTCCCTTGTCCTGCCAGTGCCAGTGACATTAAGTTATTAGACACGTGATCCTTATCGCAAGTTGTTTCGAACACTTATACAACTGTTCTCTTCAAGTTTCTTTACGGAAAAAAAAACTTGGCATTCACGTTCCGCCCGTCTAAAAACTCGGAGAGTTTTCCAGGACTCAGAGCTAGCGCGTTCAAGAATACATCTTTCGATCGATGACACGATGATTCTACTAATGACCACACACACACACACACACACACACACATACACTGCTTTTCCCGCTATTCCCGGTCCTTTCTCGTCAGGAATCCTTATAAGCCTCATGACCAGATACTGCCAGATGCGGCAGGCTTGAAGCGCTGTGTGCGTCGCCACGCTATCCCAATTAATTTGCTTCAATCAGCGTAGGTATTAAATTATTTTATGGGATTGATCTTTTCGTCCCGCTCATCCTCAGGATTACTCTGGCTTAGGATCTTCTCGACATTGACTCTTAAGAGTCGGGACTCGCGCATTCACATGACATGGTTAGCCTGCGCTCCATCAGACCTACACAGGCCCTGCTTCAGCTTTCGCCTCATGCCCTGTCAGATGCGCTTAATTATAAACCAACTCGGAGCCGGTCAAACAAGTATTCGTCAAGTGTTTCTTTTTCAGGATACTTGCACGACTCTCAGAACCCAATCAAGTGCGCTTCTGGGAGTTTCTCATTCTAATATTCCCGAGCTCCTCTGGTGTAATACTCGTCTTTCTAGTAGAGACGACTTGAATTGAACCTTTATGCGGATTACTTGGCGGAGATGAACACTGCACTCCCGGGGTGAACGAGGTGGGATACGGGGTTTCGTTGTACCAACTGTTCAGTGTCGCAGTCTGGAGTGAACGAGGGGTTAATCCCGGGTTAATCACAGTGATGGGCCGGAGATGTCCTGAAAAAAATGTCATGATGCTGTGGAAAGACGTGAGAGAAATTCCGGACTAAAAGTAGGTATTGTGGAAAAAGAAGTTGGAGATGCCTAAAAGGGAAAGGTAGAAAAGGATGGATTCCTTTACGACCAAAGGCAAGACTTGTTGCCGTTGGCTCGCTGCCATCCACCCATCTACCAAGGCCTTTTCAGCGCCTTTCTTTACGACCTCTCCACGAACCACGATCTGCACGACGACGACTGTTTGAATCTTTCGTTTCTTTTACATCGTCTCTTTCCCCAGCTTGACATTTCCTCCTCCTATCCATTGACTCCGTCTCCTCTCTTGGGCATATTTCACCCTTCGATTATTTTGTTTGCGCTCACTGTGACCTTTTTGAGGTATATTGGACTCTCATCCCTCGCTTGCTCGTAGACTCATCCTCCGCCATAGAAATGGACAACTGGAGGGTAGCAGTTCTTGGTGATGGCGGTGTGGGTAAAACTGCTTTAGCTGTGCAGGCAAGTACCCTCTTCCTCGTCCATATCCACCTCGTCAGAAGAATAATTCCCGTCAAGTTTACTTTGAATTGCTTTGTTGGTAAGCCGTACCCTTACGTTTGTGTCGTATCACGCTTTACTGAAAGATTATGATGTGGATAGAGGTGTGTTTTACATTGACCAAACCGCCCCAGATGGCTCATTCCGACTATGATGCTTCAGACGTACGATCCAACGATAGAAGACGCTTACCGAAAGCAGCTGGTGGTGGACAATCGTATGTGCTTTGTGGAGGTTATTGATACTGCCGGTCAGGGTACGTAGGTGTCTGATATGACTCTTCTTATGCTTATTTGTTCTGTTCAGAGGAATATGCCACGCTGCGTGACCAGTGGGTTCGGTGAGTGTACTCGTGGCGAGTTCTCCCCTGCACTATTCATCGATTGTTACGCAGAGAGGGTCAAGGTTTCATCCTTGTATATTCGATTGCCTCAAGATCAACTTTCGATCGGCTCGAAACCTTCCGTCAGTCCATGCGGCGTGTTAAAAGAGGGGACCCCATTTTCATGCTGGTCGGCAATAAATGCGACAAGACCTACGAACGCGAGGTATCGAAGGATGAGGGAGCCGCCCTCGCACGACAGTTCGGCTGCGAATTCATCGAAACCTCGGCCAAAACCGCGCAGAATGTTGAACGTCTTTTCACGAATCTCGTTCGTGCGCTACGACAGACAAGAAGTATAGAACCGGGTGTACCAGGTCCTGTGAAGCCTCATGAAGGAAAGAAGAAGAAGTGTATTATCATGTAGGGGATTCTTTCTGGGACCCAGCCGGTTTTTAGATTCCGTTCTTTTTTTTTTTACCTTTTTTGATGATACCAATATGTCTTATTTCTTTTCCTTTCTCATGTTACCTACACTGCTCCCGCCCCCTCCTCCTTTCACAATTTCCCTCGTTTGCTCACCATGTAGCTGTTGCCCACGATGTAGCTAGGGGATATCTGATGTACGCTGGATGGACGGAGACATGATCTTCATCTCCATCTCCTTTTGATCATGTGCCGTCGTGGAACTGCCATGTCAATGAGCTGCCAGGTTGGAAGGCCACGTCGGTGTGTAGATGAGCGACCATCAAAGCCATGCCTCCCGCCGCAGCATACTTAACGCCTATTAAATTCGACTTTTCATGTACGTTCTTCAGCCCTTTCTCCATGACGTCCACAGGATCGTGGACCACTTTTCATTGTGAAAACCCAGACTTTGTTGTTAGATCCGTCCCAGATGATATCAGCTTCAACGTAAACCGTGCAGCGATGCGGAATAGCGAGGTCTTCCGTACGTTAAGTGAATCCCCTATTTGGTGTGCATATGTCAACTTGCGTTTCCAGGAGACATGTTTTCCTTCGGGCAGGGTTCACCTGATCACGAGGAGGAACAGATTGTGGATCTCCATGAGAGGTGCTCCGTCATCATTGTGCTCCTTCGACTCTTGCACTACCCACCTGCGCCACCTGTCCTTGAGGCAGAAGACAAAACCTCTGAGCAAGCGATATTGAATCACAAGCTGCCCAACAAGGTTTACGATCCTGCGACCGTGATTCCCCTTCCGCTCCTTCTGTCCTTTCTATATGGCCTGGTGGATAAGTATGCAATTTCTGATTCGGTCACTAAGACTTTAAATGCACACCTCGTCGCACATGCGCCTCAGTTCCCTCTGCAAATTTATGGGTTTGCCACCGCCCATAGGCTGGACTACGTTGCATCTGAAGCGAGCCAGTACTTGATGCCAGTGGCATCGTATACCGCAGACCAGATCACGGTCATTCCAAATGTTTCTGCCTACCACAAGGTAGTCCGATTGCAGCATCTCCGTGTGAAGGCACTTCGAGACCTTGTGTTAGGTGAAGATATATTTCCTCATGGTAAGTATAACATGATACGTTACCTGGTCAGTTTTAACATTATTTACAGGATATGGAGTATGCTCTTCCCATCAACGAGAGGCAACTGCTCTCTGGGAGGCAAAACGTGTGGCTCTGGCATCAATGATAGAAACAGGTACCGCCTTTGTCCAGTTGCAGATGAAGGCCGTTCTGATAAGATGTAGTGACTGATATCTCGGGTGAAATGGAGACAGTGGCAGAGTTCTTGCCAAAATCATGCAAACTATGCCAGAAAGCTTGCACAGCTGCATCCCAAATGCTTGCTGTAAGTCCATCTCGTATTGCTCCACGTTAAACTTCTAAATTATCCTGTCACGACCAGTATAAGAGTCGAAAAGCTATAATAAGGCGAATTGACCAGCTCCCCGTTGAAGGCTAAAGTTGCCGACGCCCATGGAAAATTTATGATATGATTATTGCAGGAGGTCGGGCTGTCGGAGAAGCCGGTGGTGTCTATTGTATCATGTATTATGCCAGAATAATGTTCGAAGATCGCTCCAAGTTTCTGAGTCGCGATATAGATATTTCATGGAGCTGAACATGCCAGGCTGGATGGTCTCGCCACGATGCCGGAATAGCCACATGACAGCACCCCAGGACAACGCGGCGAACACAGTGAAGTAGCGGGAGTCGGGTGGGAGGGGTTTACCAGCGGAACCAGCCGATGGGGATTGCGAGGACGAGGTGTAAGGGTTGCCCGCTCGCGGGAGGAACGATGCGACGACGCGCGATACAACGTAAAGTACAATCTATTCCAGGGTTCAACGAGAGAGTTGCTTCGTTTGAACATGAACACTGACCTGCTCGTTCACCGCATTTCGATCTCCAAATACAACGTAACCTCCGAGGAGACCAGCAATGAAAGTATCACTGCTTCGTTCTTTGCCACCGTTTGCCTTTTTCTGGATCAACAGGAAGGTCTTATACAGTGCTACAAATTTGGCAAGGTTGAGAGCATGCTGTTTGGTTGCGCGGTAGATAATGCGCAGACGCGACTGCCAGCTACGGGCGATGTCAATGAAGTAGACGATGAGCATCAAGTTTTTGTTAACTCACTCTCCACGTCCAAACAAAACCGACATCACCAGGGCATGAGGAAATCTAACCTTGACGCCGTAGATGAAACCGTTCCTAGCACCCTTCAAGATGGCCAGGTAATCGTGGTATGCGGGGTTGGTCAATATCTGCTGGAGAGCGTCCATGACCGTTGGTGGATGATGGTCTGCGCCGACTGCCAGCAAAGAAACCAAGTTAACGAAAGGGAAGTCATAATCACATGCAGGGTAAGTACTACCCGGACCGGTGAATTCAACTACAGGTACCAATTTATCTATCTATCTATCTATCTATCATATCTACATACACGTTCCTAACTAAGATCCTTCTGACTTGCTTCTGCGACCGCAGTCGACAGCTGGCCACAGGGGTTTTTCTGTATCGAAAGTGTAACTCCTAGTGCTTCCTTGAATTGAGTAGATGAAAGGCATGATTCTGGTGGTGCGTTAGTACTACTAGATGGTGTCGATGCCTCAACGTTGAACTTTCAATTATTTAAATGAATGCATGCGTGACCCGATTACTTCATTTCCAAGGCTTCGATCAACAACTTGTGTCCAATCTTGTATTCCTACCATGACCTCCAAAGCAAAGACCAAGCAGGAAGAGGCTCTGCAATTCCTAGATGACCTCGATTCCTTTACCCCGCCGCCAGAAACAGACCCCTCCAAATCGACCAATAACTCCAACAGTGCTCCAGGCCAAACCACAGGCAATCCCGAGGGCGAAGCAGAAGTCTTAGCTTTCCTCGACGAGATCACACAGAAGAGTGCGGAACCCACTCGTCCTACCCCTACCCATCTCGACCGACCCGTTTCGCGCTCTGGAACACCGACGCTCCGCAAAAGTACTGAGAGAGTGAGGTTAGGCGGCGGTTCAGTCTCGCCTCCCGCGTCCTCGTCAACATCGTCCCTCTCGAAGGTAGCCTCAGCCAATGAGAAGGCGAAGGCGGACTCTGCCTCTGTATCTGGAGGAGGAGGCGCTTGGGGATGGGGCTCCGTTTGGTCGACGGCTTCCGCTGCTATCCAGCAGGCAAAGACAGTCGTGGATGAGCAGGTGAAAGCTCTTCCCAAGAACGAGCAAGCGCGGAAGTGGGGCGAGGGCGTCATCGAGTATGCCAAGGCAGCTCAACTTGATAAAATCGGTTCGTTCGTCTGTCAAATTATATAGCAGGGACTATTGCTGATCATTACGTGAACACAGGCCAAGACTTCAAGCGTGTTGGATTGTCTACCCTTACAGATATTCTGAATGTTGTTGCTCCTCCCATATCTGAGCACGAAGTCATTCAAGTATGGTTGAGCCACGATATGCAAGGCTACGAAGGTGTCGAATCTCTGGTCTACCGTGCTCTTTCACGGGTCAGTCTCAAGTCTTGGTTTCCTATAGCTTGCTGAAATGGCTTCAGATCATGGAGCAAGTTGAAGGGGGTGACCTCGTTGTCAACAGAGGTGACGAGTCACGGCCAAAGGCGACTGGAACTGAGAGGAACTTCAACACCGTTGAAGGCTACGAGGCTGCCTTCAAACTTGCTCAGGCATGGACAGGATTTATGGTTTTTGCAATTCAACCTGCTCATTACTACATTTATAGGCCGACATTGACCAACTCATTAAGAACAACACGAGACCTACGTCACCAAAACCGTCTGCTACACAATCACCAACGACCTACTCCCATGTTTACCTCCGCGTGCAGCCCTATTTCACTACCTATGATAGTTCTATCACTTCTGCGCCGCTATCCGGCGACTCAGAGGCAACCACCATCCGGAAGCGACATCTTCAATTCCTCCTATATTTGTCCGATCCCGAACATCAATTGACGCACACCACGATCACTCAGGCTGTTCCCGGTAAATGGTTAGATATCTGGGACGAATTTGAATGGGTGGAAGACTTGGTTGCCGAGGTATTGAGAGTCGGTGTTGAAGTCGTTGGGCAGGAATATCTTGTCGCAAGAATGGGCTGGGGCGGCCAAGGGAAGACAGGGGAAGTAGAAGGCGACGAGAACAAGCAAATTGGGAGTGGGGAGCCGAAGGAGAAAGACAACAAAGCGGAGGAGTGACTATTTGTATAATCTAAGTACCTGTTTCTGGCATTCATCCATGCATACGCAATAATGAATTTATTTATACCTGTCTACATTCCGTCTATCCAGACCTATATAATGGGTGCCTCACTGCTTTTTGGGCTCCTCAGGTTTGGGTGGAGGAAGGTGCTTAAGATCGGCTGGTCTGCGGGGTGTGGTTCCATCTCCGACCTGCTCCCATGGCGAGAGAGCTTCGTAGTTGCTATAATAAAAACTTCAGAAGCGCAGGAACAAAAAAGATTGAAGCAACGTACCGGAAGGCCTGTGTCAACTGTAAAGGCTCGTAAACTACGCGTTTCCGTTCCTCATCGTAGCGGAGTTCGGTGTATCCCTGTCAAGCGCTTTAGTAGTGGGTTTGGCGCTGGCCATTTTGGGATACGTACACTCAGCGGAAAGTCTTTACGAAGAGGATGTCCCTCAAACCCTGCGCAAAATTAAGCAAGCAACATGTCTGGGACATGCCAGTCACGTACCATAATCCGTCAGTATCCGGCGACTACGCAAACGCGTCAGCTGCGATCTGCAACCGTAGGATAGCCAAAAGTACGTACAGGTCAGGGTGGTTGCTGAAGAAGATCCCGTACAGGTCCCAAGCTTCTCTCTCATACCTGTGACATGACAATAAGATTATGTTGCTTACAAGACTTGGCGACCTACCAATCCGCTCCGCGGAAAAGTTCGCTTGCACTAGGAACAGGATCGGCCTCTCCTGCGTAGGTCTTCACCCGAATCCTTCCTTGGTGCTGGATGCTAAGGAGGTGGTACACCACCTCGAAGCGTTTCTCCCGCTCTGGGAAGTCAACGCCGCTAATATCCATGAGCGCCTTGAATTGGCATTGCGTGTGATCGCGTAGGAACGTGAGTACGGGAATGACGCCAGAAGGAGCCGTGTAGAGCGTCAACTCATCCTTTACGACAGAGAATTGCTGGACGAACTTCGGGAGGCACTGGGTGAGGTAGGAACCGTACGTATGGAGAGATTCGGTGGTCTCGGCATAAAGAGAAACTGTGGGGTTAGGCGACGTGGGCTCAGTGAAGGGCGACGCGGAGGCTATGATAGCAAAAGTCAATAGGTGTGTTACAACATTATGAATTTATTTGCCTCTGAAGGGAGAGGAGTGTATACGCCTGCTGGCCGCTACAGCAGAGGTGATGGCTGGCCGTACAGTAACATTCTTGAGGGTGTGGCCTGCCCGCATGCCAATGCGAAACGCCATGCTCGATGATTTTGGCAGTGGGGAGGACGAGAGGAAGTTCAAACGATACTCGGAAGTTGCCGGGCCGTATCATTGCTTCTTCCAACGACAAACGACAAGAATGGCTGAAATGGCTGAAGCACCTGCACCACCAGAGATCTTTGACTCTCTGCCATATTATGATGATGACCTCCAGAAATTCCCGGCTCTCAAGCAAAAAGTCGATCAGGAGCTAGCTCGGCAACCAAAACCACCGAATACCCTTCATCCTCGCGTCCCGCCTCCTGTTGAGCTATTTGCTGTTCGTGAGCATGTCTCTCAGCTTGTGTGCCTAACCAGACGTTGATGCTATCTACGTTGCCTGCTAGAAAAACCCACTGTTGCGCGCTGAACTTGAACGAGCCGAGTCTCACCAATCGTTCCCTTCACTGGATACTTTACGATACCAGCTGCCTGCGCCTACATCTACCCCCGGAACAGACGAGGAGTGGCAAAATGCACTGAAGAATGCTCGGGCTCAACTTGAACATCAGAGAATACGGTTCGTCATCTGCCTCTATCCGTCGGTTTTGACTGCTCACAGAATGCTTAGCCTAACGAATTTGACACTATTGCAAAATTATGGTCCCAATGCCTATCGAATACATAATTATCTCTTGGAAGCAACAGCAAAGCAAGCTGAAAAAGCTTTGGATGACCTGAAGCAGTTTACGGTAGAGGTTAACCGAGAGCGTAAAAATTCTCAGGTACGTATCCTGAAGCCTACTCTGTGCAACATCGAGCTCATAGAGAATCAAGGATCGTCTTGGGAAGCAGCTGATATCGTTAGAGACGCGGTGGACGGAGCTCATATCAAGTGTTCTCCAGATTGAAATGGCTAATGTTGCGTTGGATGCCGAGATCGAAGAGCTCAATAAACGAGAGGTAGAACTGGCTGAGCTTTGACGTCTTTTAGCATGTACTATATGTATATTCTATGTATTTTTGTGAGCGGCCGGCCAGCCCCGGCGATTCATTACTGTATTCGACGTTCGGCCGGTGATTGGCCGCCTGCAGGAAAGCTTGCAAGTTGGACAGCTGAGAAACTTATATTCCTCTCCTGTAGCTGGCGGTATCAATCCCCAGGTAAGCCCTTACCGTCAAATTCAGTTAGTGAGTTGTCTCATCCGTAGGCGTCATTGCTGGTCATTGCTTTCTGTTTATTAGTCCATTCACGGGAAGACGAAAAACTCAGACAGGCGTCCCGCGACGCGTCTATGGCTAATACCGACAAAGAATCTACTGTGTCACCACAATTGTCTGGAAAGGAGGGGCACGGGCCGGCCACGGAGCTTTTGAGTGGTGGAGGGGAGGGGTTGCGGGAAGAGAGGAGCACAGACAACGCAATCAAGGGTATCGTCACCGCCGACGCTGAGAAGAGTACACCTACAGTGTCAAGCGATGCTAGACTCAGCCCCACTACCCCCCGACCTTCGCTAGTGCAACTAGGATCCAGTTCGACACTATCTTCAACGGCATCTCAGCCCAAACGATTTAGTGCGGTCAATATCAACAAGAAATTCCTCGAGAAGAACTCGTCGGCTTCTGCGTCGCCTATCATACAACCTACGAACAAGTTGGGAGGACCATCTCGTGAGTAACTAGTTTCTTATTGCGTCAATGGATGTTGAGACGACCTCGTCAACCAGTTGTGCGGCCCCAAACTCACCCCTCGGCTTCCCATTCACGCCTAGTCACCACCAAACTTACTTCTATTTCCCCGGCTTCGTCTGCAAGTGCGGGATGGTCACGTCCTTCGTCTGCTGCCCCTCCGAACACAACGGGAACACATTCACCCAGTGGCACCTCGCCTCCCCTTCCTGCCACCTCCCTTGGAACAACATCTTCTACTGCGGGAGCTCCGCAGTTGCCACATGCTGGTAAGGTGATTCAACCACAACCGCGGACTGCCTCTGTTCAGTCAGGGCTATCCCAGAGGGATAATATTGGAACGGGAATTAAAGCGGTGTGGGGGAACGTCAAGTCGACAGTAGCGCCGAAACGGCCTGATGTTCAGAATGATTTTCCTACGGCTGCAGAAGTTGCGCAAGGTATGTGCTAAGGCGCAATTTCTCTTGTATCACGATAAGCTTCATTTCTGGACACAGTTGCTTCATCTCTTCGGACAGCCAAGCTCAATGACTCGCGAGAAGCTGCCGAATCTGCCGCCGCGAGCAAACAGGCACGGATGGAAGAAGCTGACACGTTTCGAGGGGTGCATCTGGATCCGAATGCCCACCATTGGGACGAGGTACGTCGTTGAACAGCTTATAAGAATATAGATCTAAAAATACATCTCTTCATAGATGGAAGAAGATGACGATAATTTTCTGGACGGTGTTATCGAATTCGGGGACGGTCGACAGTATAAGATTGAAACGACAGATGATCCTTCAGCAGACTTGTCTCTGACAACGGATCCAAATTCGTCAACGGAACCTCACGTCACTTCAAGGTCAAGGCTTGACAATACAACTCCGTTGAAAGACTCGGTGCCGAATCTTCCCGTAAGCAAGGAGGAGAGGTTTGCGGACGATTTTGATCGCAGCTGGCCTCGCTCGAGGACTTCGCCAGCAATCTCACGAGATGTCCCACTTCCTTTGACTCAATCAGTGCCTCCCCACCCGCCCGCATCCCCCGCCTCAGCCCAGGATATGCACTCTCAGCAGGAAGCATCCCGGGTTCTGTTCAATGAACGATCAAATCGTCTAGAACCTTACAACAATGCACCGCGATCCGGTCCGCAGTATGCATCAAAGAGAGGTAGTTGGCAAGAGTCGACTCCATCTCCAACGGAGCTGCGAAGCGCCCGGGAGTTCTCTTCAACTTCCCAAACGCATAATGTCCAGCTACTGCAGAAATCAGAAGGCGCCGAATCTCAGCCTCGTTTCCGGAGATTCAGTGGTGCTAGCGCTGGTGGTGGTTTTGGCTCTGGACCCTCAGGCAACCGGGATCGAGAACAGCTACCAAGACGGGATGGGCCGCCACCAAGTCCACGTATACCGAGGGATAATTTCAATCTGCCTGGGAGGGACAGGGAGCCACATGTTGAGAGGGGCAGACGTTCGGATATGGGTCCACCGCCTCTCCCAACACACACAATGCGCGGTCCATCGAGAGATGGTGGACGGCAGCTCCCACCTCACTTGTCTCAGATACCACCCAGCGTGCCTGTAGAGCAAGGACGCAGGACTTCACGCGACTCGCGATTTGGACCACCCTCTGGGGAGGGTAGTCTGGCGAACTCAGCACGCCTACCCTCACAATCGCCTGTGCTATCCCAGACTTCTGCTGCCTGGACGTCTCCTGCTGTTCCTGTCACACCACTACCGCAACTTACTGCGCCAGAACTGGATGAGGTCCGGAAGGACGTCATGCAAAACGCTGCCGCACGGGCGAAACAAAGACGACAACAGGAAGAAGAAGAACGAGAGAAAGAGAAAGAACGTGCGCGGCGGAAGGCTGCTGAACTCGAGGAACGGATCAAAGCTGCTGAAGCTGAGAAGGCGAAGGCGAAGGAGAACTTGGAGGCAGAAAAAATTGTTAAACGTCAGGTACGCAAAGTCATATATAATCGTTTCGCGTTTCTCACTCATCATCTGCAGCAGGAAGAGGAAGCAATTGCCGTCATAGAGGAAGCTATCAAGAATGTCCAATTGAAAGGTTCCTCCGATCCCCGCTCAGCAGCAAGGCCATCCATACAGAGACTACCTTCGCTGAAAGGATTATCAACACCCGATTATGCTAACCCACCACCCCCTGAGCGACAATCCACCTCTGCTTCCGCCACAGGAGCTTCTCCCTTGACCTCTGCGCTGGTGACACCAGCAGCACAAATCGAGTCTTGGAGAAGCAAAGCAAGTCCTTTGCCACCCCACCCGACACCACAGTCAAGAGCATCCATCGCCACCTTTGCTACCCCTCCGCATCCTGTGCTGAACAACGTGGAGTCTCTCGTCGACGAAGACCTCGAAGTCGTCGACTTTTTGGATATGGGCAAATTTGTAGGCGTTCCTGATGTTCCCGAGAAAGTTAAGGTCGAAGAGCAACCTGGATCCACTGCTCATCCACCACCCTCCCGTCCTGTCGCCAGTGACTTTTTTGAAGAACCTTCGCATGCAGAACCACCAACGTCTTCGACTACAGCCGAGGGACATTGGGGACCGAAATTGTTGCAGGATGTTCGGAGCGAACCTCCCACAGCTGCTCAAAGGGAATTTGATACAAAGGCAAAGCCCCAGCCACCCAAATCTCAATCACCAAACGCGGTCACGGACGCGTCTCGTACTTTCGACCACGCACCACCTCCCACAAAGGCGCTCGTGATATCCACAGATCATCACGCGCAGACGATAGTTCTCCCGCTCCAGCCGAGCACCACACGGACTCCCCGAAACCAGACGTTCTATAAAGAAGCAGCAATGTCTGCATTAGATGACGCCATGTCCCGCATCAAGGGAGCCCTGGATGGCATGCAGGCGGGGGAGATGTCCAAAGAGTTGCCTGCTTTGGCACCGTCGGATTCAGATCCTTTGATATCCAGGAACGGTCAACCTGCTGCGCCCGGAAGGTCGAACTCGCAAAAAGAACGGTGGATTCCTCCAGCTCTTAGACCGCGAAACTTCGACTACGAACAACGCGAGGTTTTCCACGTCACGTGCTCCGAACCCCCACACTCCCCAAAACCAGCATGGAATGCCTTCGTTGTTCGACTACCCTTTGTATCGAGGCCCCTGGAACCTATTCATAAGCGGCAGCTGCAGACGGCGACTAAGCCGTCTTTGCAAGTGCGGTTGGATATTCTGTCATTCGAACCCCCCATAGAGGGCATGAATCGGCGAGACCTCTCTGTCAATGATATCCTATTTCGAAAGCCCACGGGGGGGCTCCGAGGAAAAGGGAAATATCGTGTCATGCTGCCAAGGTTCAGATCAGGGCCCAGAGTCAATATTACTGCTCATCCTCTTCCTCCGAAGGCAAATGGCGTTGGTGCATTCGGGCGACCAGCTGGTGCAGATGGTGTGACAACCTGGCGCAAGCCAGCACAGGTGAAGCCAGAATCAGACGACGCTAAAAGCACTGAGCCTGGCCTTACTACAACAAGCCGCTCTCCTCCTCCTGACACTCCAGCATCCGCCGCTAGTGTCACTTACATCCCCGTCGCAGAATCATCTACCTCAACCAAGTCTGATCCAGCTACCCCCATAAGATCCAGAGTGCCGAAGATGCCTGCAGGTTCTGCTGTCGCATTTTATCGAGATTCGCGCATTGATGCCGTTGAAGAGGATCCTAAGCCCTCGGTCAATTTCATCGTTGGCAGTGAGCTGGAATCTCGCCAAGCATCTCAGTCCACAACACCCAGCAAGCCTCAGCCTAATATCATGGTAACCTCTCCAATTACTCCGCTATCCAGTCCGGACTCTACGCGCAACATCAATGCGCCCTTGGTCAACGGGTTGAATGCGCCCTCCTTAGTACTTAGCAAAGTGGAGAATAAGAGCTCAGATGACTTGGTGAGTGATATTGATGCCTTCAACCTTCCCATTAATTAACCCTACATTTCCTTAGACTGATCGCGTCCCCGTAACTCCTCCGACACACCATACGGCGCCATGGGCAAGGTCATCTTTAAGCCTCCCCTTGAAGGAATCCCCAGCACGTGGTCCTGATCCAGAGCACCTAAGAGCAGTCTGGTCTCAGACCTCGAACAAACCCGGATCGCACGGCGTAAACTCTTTGGAGGGAATTGCAGATGATCTGACGGCATTACCATTCACCTTGCAAGACGTCAAGTCGGAGGATGGAGAAACGCCGCCGCCGTCTGTGTCCGCTGCACCATCACGGATGTCTCTTCACGACGTAACAAGAGCTTTCCAGCAAGTACCATCGTCTTCATCATCCAACCCTTCCCCTTCACATCGAACACCTCCTTTGGCGGCTCCGCCAGCATCCCGGCCTTCGAATTATGCCTATGGGCTTCCACCACCCTCTGCGAGCACGATGCGGCCAAGTTATCCCTACCCGTCACCAATCATGAGTCATTCTCCCAGCCCTGGCCTCATGTACCCTCAGATGATGCCAGGCAGCCCTGCTCCTGGGAGGATGCCTGTCAATGGCCACACGCCTCTCTATAGCCAACCTATGTGGATGCCCATGCCGGCTGGCTCGACTCCCCAAAACCACGCGAACATGATGAGACCCATGGCTTCACCATATCCTGCTCAGCTCATGCCATATTCTCCTGGCCCGTCCATGTATGGTCCCCAACCACCAGCCAACATGCAAAACCCACCTCAACAACAGAACGGAGTACAGGCGAATCGTGATCGTAATATGTCCATGATGAGCCCTGTGATGCCTCATGCTGGGCCTGCGATGTATGGAAGCCCAGTGCTTATGCACGCCTCTGTGATGCCAGTCACACCAAACCACGGCTACATGGTGCCGGCAGGTCGAGCACAGACACGGACAGATAACGGGCAAATACCAATGCAAAATTCGCAGCAACCCAACCACCACCAACCACATTCTGGATATAGTTCCGTACCCTCTTCGTCATTCGTGCGTCCAACTTGGTAAAAATTTCTTCTCGTGCACTTATTAGTGATCATCTCCCTCTGTTCATACGGTACATAATGTTGTCGTATATATTCGCTTTTTGGCTTCAAGATGCGACGAAGAATTAAGGATAAGGATATACATTGCAAAGGGGGTAACACTAAGTAAGGTCTACGTTCATCTATTCGGCGAGTCGAGAGGCGCGTTCTGCAGCATCATCAAGGCTATCGAATGCCTCGATCTTCAGTCCTGAGTGGCGGATCATCCTGAATGTAATGTGAGTATCTGTATGCCTGTATGAGAAGATTGTCACAAACTCTTTCGCCTCCTTTTCCTTCGTTCCTTTTAGTCGGACAACCAATGGTACGTCAAGTTGTAGCTCTTTGGTGGCCTTGATAACACCTTCAGCGATATAATCACAACGCATAATACCTTGAAAAGTACATTAGACGATGGTTCATGTGTGACAATTGTAGAACGGACCTCCAAAGATGTTAATGAATATGCTCTTCACTTTCTTGTCCCCGAGAAGAATGTCAAAGGCCTCCTTTACTGTTTCAGGAGTGGCACCTCTATAAGCCGTTGAGAGACGTCAACATAGCAAGGCAGAAGATACACACCCTCCAACATCCAGGAAGTTTGCAGGCTGTCCACCATGGAGCGACAAAACGTCCATGGTTGCCATGGCAAGACCAGCTCCGTTAACCAAGCAGCCGACGCTGCCATCAAGCTTGATGAAGTTGAGGTTAGACTTCTGCGCCCGGACTTCTGAGGGTTCTTCTTGAGAGATATCTCTCAAGGCAAATATATCCTTCTGACGGAACTCTGCGTTATCATCGAACGAGAATTTGGCATCCATGCTGTGGAGGAATAATGAACAAACAACATGGAAGCTTTCAAAGCCTCAGACGCACCAGAGAACCTCGCCGTCAGTTGTCAAAGCCATGGGGTTAATTTCAATCTGCGTAGCGTCCTTCTCCTTGAATATTCTATAGAGGTTGATGAAGATATCTGCTGCCTCTGACTGCGTTTTCTCGTCCTTGAGGCCCAGTTTCTGAGCGACACCGATAGCCTCAGCCTTGGAGAGCCCATTGGCAAAATCAATCGGAGTGGTAATGATGGCGTCGGGGTCCTTAGCGGCGACTTCCTCGATGTTCATGCCACCCTGCGCGGACGCGACCAAAACGACACCTTGCGAGGCACGATCATTGAGGACCGCAACATAGTACTCGTGAGCAGGTTGGCGACGTTCCGCGAGCATCACCTATATTTGCGTGAGATAGACACGCAGATATCACTATGTTCAAGACTGACGGCGTTGCAAATCCGTCCTCGGACACCAGTTTGCTTTGTGATGAGGGATGACCCAATCATTTTGCTCGCAAGTTCCTTAGCCTGGGCTGGGCTGTCACACACATAAATCAACACGAAGGCTGAGCCCGGAATAGAAAATGTACCTATCGATCATATGCACGCCTCCTTGAAGTCCATTGTCGAATTTTCCCTTTCCTCGACCGCCAGCTAGAACTTGGGCTTTTATAACAAGCCGGTTATGACCTATAGACGAGAAGTAAGAAACGTCACGAGGCATACGCTACATGACGCGCCAAAGTTCTTTGCAACCTCGAGGGCTTCTTCTGGTGACTTTGCGGCGACACTCTTAGGTGTAGGAATTCCATACTTCAAAACATATGCATTAGATTTCTGCATTTATTCTTTCATATCCTACTCACGGAATTGAGGAGGGTCATAGACTGGTATTCATGGATGGAGAGGAAGCGCCTCTGACCTGCAGATGCAGCCTAACGCGAAGATTAGTTCTGGGGGCATGATTTTGATAAATCGGAAGACTTGCACGGGCTAAAGAGCCAGCTTTCCGTAGTGAAGAGAGCATTGTGGACGTTGCGTTGGTGAAGCTGGTGGACTCGGGAACAACGGAACTCAGCTTAGTCAGCACCATAAAAAGTTTGAAGCGAGTCTGTACGCCCCTGATCAGAGCGACGACGACGGTTGACCACGTTCCAAACACCTTCCTGTCTCTCACCCTCGCCGTCTCTCGAGTGGAGCTGGGGGAAATCTCTGTCAGACTGAAATCTCGCCTTGAGTTCGGACAGTTTATTTTTTCTTGGGTTGTCCGAAATTAGGCAGAGAGATATTTTTTACCTGGGCCTCGTGTTTCAGCTTAAGCTCCGGAGTTGTAGCTGAGCTGCCTCGTTGAAGCCGCGTTGTGCCCTTGTAGCGTCCATAAATTCCCATTTTGTATGATTTTCAAATACATAATCCATTTCCTCTTCCAAACCGCCATCTAAATTTTAATGCTCGCTGAAGGCACTTCCTCGACCTCCATGTCGTCTAGCAATAACAACAGTGGTCAGACTGGGTGCTCAGATTCCGAGACTCTTGCCCCGCTGACGAGCCTGCTCTATGTCTCAAAGACTGTCCTGCTCCAAGCAGTTGATCTCGTCGATAACTACCTCACCTCAGACGACCAGCTCACGGTGAATTCAAAATTTCTACCTGGTTCTACCATCGGTGCGTCGTGCCGGCTCCTGTACAAAACTTTCTTCTCTAACCTTTCGATTTCTTACCAGGAAAACACCTGCGTCATGCTCGCGATCACTTTGTCCTCCTTGTGGAATCCGTCTCTTCTCCCCCGCCGCATTTTCTATCATATGACACAAGATGTCGGAACACGCCAATGGAAAGCAGTCGCTCTGCTGCTCATGCAGCTTTGATCGAAGCGATAGAGCAGCTCGAAGCACGCATACCACTCTCACAAATGAATACCCCTATAACGCTCCAAGCTGTGACACCTGATTTACAGGAGTTCCAGACAACGTTTGGACGAGAGGTAAGCCCAGATTTCCGTTGGTAAGAGTTTTAGCTGAGATTGCAAAGCTTTGGTTTGCGGGACTTCATTGTGTCCATCACTGGTCAATGGTAGTGCACTTTGCTCGATATCAGGTCTCTCAAAAGCTGACAATTACACGTTTAGGTCCGAGTAATTGCGGGGGAACTTGTGCGACCTTCGTTTATTGTGTCGTGAGATTATTAACGATGAACTTCAGAACATTCAACTCACCGACGACTTTGGTTTTGCACCATCAACACTTGTCTACCAAGGTAAGTTGCTGAAGAGTTATATTGTGGACCATTCGTTTCAATATCTTTTTCTGACAGATCGGAAAGCACCGCTTGGAAAGGCCAAGATTTAGTGTTGTCTAGTTACCTCTGATACATAGAGTGTAGATTTCAAAACCGAATGACGTCTTTGTTATGATTGAATGGATTTGCCCATCAGCGCCATGTGCTTGTTTGGATTCGATAAGTGGCAACCTGTGAGGTTAGTACGATATTGTCCAAAAAGGCTTCCCATCGCGGCACCTGCGTTATGCGATAGTGCCCTGGCCCATCATATCTGAATTATGTCGGACAAAATGGTGCCCATCCAGGGCGAAAACCAGAAGAAACGCGTCGTAGGTTCCTCGTGCCATTGCTCAAGTCGTTGATCAAACTGTACTTCCAGTGTTATTTTTTTGACTCGGATATTGGAGGCTTCCATTATGGCCCGGGACACCCGTACGTTGATGGATCTCTCCCAGACGTGTATTCTCATCTTTGCATCGTAGAATGAAGCCCACAAGGATACGCATGTGCCATTCGCTTGTCATGAACTATGGGTTGTATAAAAAGATGGAGATCTTTGTGAGTTTAAATTATTCTTCGTCACATGCATCCACTCACATGCGACGGATTCCCCGCCCGGCAAAAAAGAGAGCAAAACCAGCCACTAAGCGCGAGATGACCCAATTCCATTCCGACGAATACATTGATTTTCTCAGCCGCATTACGCCGAGTAACATGAATTCGTTTTTGAAGGAGCAACACAAATGTTTGTGATCTTGCCCGTCCTAGCATTTTTCTCATCAAAGTTATTCAAACAGACAATGTCGGGGACGATTGCCCTGTTTTCGATGGTTTATTTGACTATTGCTCGATATCTGCTGGGGGTTCTATGGGTCCGTGACTGTAGCTCGAATCTTAAACATCACGAGTTCCTAACATAACGATGCAGAGGGCGCTGCAAGGCTGAGCCGCGATAAATGTGACATTGCAGTGAACTGGGCAGGTGGCCTTCACCATGCAAAGAAGAGCGAAGCCAGTGGATTCTGTTACGTCAATGGTTTGATTGATATATTCTTCCTCTGTGCACGTGCGATACTGACTTTTATTTTATTTTACAACAGATATTGTTCTAGGAATCCTTGAACTTCTGCGGTACGCGCGTCCCAAGCCATATAAGGCCTACAATTCACGCTTCCAGAATAGGTATCACAACAGAGTTCTATACATTGACATTGATGTCCATCATGGCGATGGCGTTGAAGAGGCGTTCTACACTACTGACAGAGTCATGACTGTGAGTTTCCACAAGTATGGAGAATACTTCCCTGGAACTGGCGAACTTCGGGTGAGATCCACGCATCTTATACTCGGTTATCGTCATGAAAAGTATCCCTTTTTCAGGATGTCGGCGTGACGAAAGGGAAATATTACGCACTGAATTTTCCCTTAAGAGATGGTATATCTGATGAGAACTATAAATCCGTCTTTGAGCCAGTGCGTTTCAGTATCTACCATCGATATTCGACGTGCCAACGCTGGTGGCTTTGCAGGTCATCCAGCAGGTCATGGAAACATACGATCCATCCGCTATAGTTCTGCAATGTGGTACAGACTCACTATCAGGCGATAAGCTTGGATGCCTCAACCTGTCAATGCGAGGTAGGCTAATTCAATTTTCGTCACCCATAGATAATTCCAACTACGTCCATAGGCCATGCCAACTGCGTGAAATTCGTCAAGTCATTCAATAAACCTCTTCTGCTCCTTGGTGGGGGTGGATATACGATGCGTAATGTTAGTCGTGCATGGGCTTATGAAACTGGCCTCGCTGCAGGCGTAGAACTCGGACCAGGTAAGCGCTCCGCTTCTGTGCTACCCGTCTTGCTGCAATTCTGTTTAGAAATTCCGGTCAATGAATACTACGAATATTTCGGCCCCGATTACGAGCTCGATGTAAAGGCGTCGAATACGGACGACCTGAATACCCCTGCATACCTGGAACGTGTCAAAAGGATTGTGATGGAAAATCTCAGACATGCTGGAGGGCCACCAAGCGTCCAGATGTCAGGTCTGTATCACCCTCCAAGCATACTTGCATGATTAATATCAATTCCTCCATAGATATACCTTCTCTGCCTATTGACGACATGTTGGATGATCCTAACCGTGACGAGGACATGGAATCCAAAGACGAACGTCGACCTATGCGGCTCCTAGACTCGCGGCGGCAGGCTGATGGAGAGCTTTCGGACTCTGATGACGAAGGTGAAGGTGGTCGTAGAAATCATATGCGGCACCGGTCCCGCGACAGCGTGAATGGAGGCGACGGTAGCAGCCGCAAATTTGGGATGGGTGTAGGTATCATGACAGCATCCGGATCGACGAACACACATGGCGCCGGTCCTAGTGGCCATACCACCGCCGCTCGTATATTATCTAGTTCGCACCCCGAACCTTCGGATATGGAGATCGACACACCGCCGGCCGCCACACCACCCTACCCAGCTGGACCTCTCGAAGCTACAACTGAACCTGCTTCTACGGAAGCTCCAGCTGTGAAGTCAACAAACGGATCGGAAGATATGGTACTAGAGGAGTCTTCTGGCAGCTCCAACGTTTGATCATATTTACAGTACTTCTCCTCCCTTTCCTGTATTATGTATGTACTGTGACCAAGTCTCGATCATGTGATCTAGTTAACGCCAACTTGTTGTCTCCACTTTCGTTTCCGAGTCAGCTCGTTCAGATGGAGGATGCCACTTCTAGGCCTGTTACTCCTCCCCCGAGAGAACCTCATCCGGCATCAATACAACTGACTCCCGAACAAGTCAAGCGGTTCGAACTTAACCGTCTAAAAGGTCAATACAACAGTCCCAATCCTTTCTTACACTCATTAACATTGTTGTATCAGCGAAGGCCAACCAACGAGAAAAAGAACAGGAAGCGTCTACGTCTACGGCTACCCTACCTAATGTGAACAATAAACGGCCGATAGGAGTTACACCAGCCGCCTCGAATTCTCCAACTGCGCCCAGTGGGTCCAAGCCACTTAAACGGGATTCTCGGCTGGGGAAATACTTTGAGTATGATCTTTCAAAGATGGTCAACTCCAAGGGTGGTTTCTTGTTGGAAGATGGCAATGAAATCGACGAGGATGTGCGGCGAAAGGAGAAAGAAAGAGAAAGACAGCGTGCCAGACAGAACCTAGACCCTCGTACGTCCCTTTTGACATATCTCGCTATACATTCGACGCTAACGTCTGGTTCATAAAGCCATGCATCTGGATCCAGCACTAAACCCGAAATGCAGGGAGTGTCAATCTATGGACATCGACCAAACTTTCAAGAAAGTATTTGGCTGTCTGGTATGCAGGAAGTGTCAGAACGAGAAACCCGAAAAATATAGCCTGTTGACTAAGACTGAATGCAAGGAGGTATGGGCTTTGATCATGTCAAGGAGCTAATGTGCCAATGATGCTGCAGGACTATCTGCTTACAGATCGTATGTATTTTATTGCATTGGAATGCCTCAGGACATTGTTCATATGTCTCTCAGCCGAGTTGCGTGACGAGGAGCTCCTTCCTCATCTCCTGAAGGCAAATCCTCATGCCTCCACCTACGCAAATATGATGCTCTACGTGCGATATCAAGTTGAAGAATTTGCGTGGAAGAAATGGGGGTCTCCAGAGGCGCTGGACACAGAGTATGAGCGACGAGTGGCTGAGAAGAAGAAGAAGAAAAACAAGAAATTCGAGCAAGGGTTGAAGGACCTCCGGAAGCGGACGAAGGAGGGTGTTTGGCAGAGAAGAAAGGACGAGGAGCACAAACACGTATTCGGAGCACTGGAGATAGGACCAAATGGCACTGGCCAACAGGTCTGTCATAGTTGTGGGTTCGCCATCGACGTTGAGGTTATGTAGTTTCGACTTTTAATTTTTACCATTGTACACTAATTTCCGGTAATCCGGCAACTTTTACCGGCGGTATGGATCAGTATGGATCACCTATTTTCATCGAATTTTTAACACTAAGTAGCGACCTGGCAAGCGTCTCCGGCTTGCGCATTACTACTTATCAATATCACAGGCTCGGCGACCTTGACGACCACATAAGACGAAGAGCGACGGTTTCTGTCGACCATACTTTGTTCAACCCACATGGGCGACTCGAATCAAGCGGAGCATGAGCAGATATCTACCTCTCTAGAAGTTGAGCAACTGGATGTCAACCTTTTCCGATCCAAGTCGCTGTGGCTTCCTGCCCGTGCTCGGGGTGTGTTTGGAGGGTGAGAATTCTACGTATGAATGGCTTAGCTCTCTGTGACCACTTTTCCAGGCAGGTCATAAGCCAAGCGCTGGTATCCGCGACAAATTGCGTCAGTTCCGCTTTTGGGCTACATGTCAGTAATTATTTCGATGGGCGAATATGATTGACTCACGAAACACTGTCCAGTCGTTACACGTAGGTTCCAAACAACTCAATGCTTCCAAAGTCAGCTTAAATTAAGCGTTGCCAGTGCTACTTTCTTCTGAGCGCTTCACCCTCTACACCAATCATATATCATGTCGACCGCATTCGTCAAGGACGCTCCTACGCGACACTTTCTGTCAGAGCTGTCCAGAGCGGACATACTATCTTCGTCCTCATGTGTTCCTTCCAAAAGCCGGAACCATGGCAGCCTTTCCACCAGTGGCCTATGCCGAATGTCCTCGGCCCTGAAGACTGCCAGCTCGAAGAAACGCGGTTTATTAACATCCTGGAATCACCCACGATTACTCCTGCTTTGAAAAAGTATTATGAAGACGCGCTGGCGGTGAGCACATAGAAAATTTTCGGTAGTTATTCCTCATCGCTAGTCAAAGGAACGCACAAAGAGTCCTATTGCCATAAAGCTCGCGAAGAAGCACCATGTCGCCGAGGATGGAACTGTTGCTTATATGTATTGGATGCAAGCCCGGAATATACCCAAGTACGAAGCGCATTTTCAGAAAGTGATTACCCTCCCTATCTGCTCAAGCTGCCTCTTAACAAAACTTCGACCAGTGCATCCTCAGCTACATATCAGATCTGAACTTGTACGTCAGGCCCACCCACACCATCTTGTGTGCATCTAACACAGTGCATTTCCATAGCATATCGAGCGCATCCAAGATTATGGGTCTCAAGAGATTCGGAAAAGGTCCTGACGCCGTGAGCATGACTGTACGTGCTCCGTGATGCTCCTTTACGATTTATTCATTCATTTGTGCTTTCTTCAGTCAACGCTCGACCATACAATCTACTTTTACAAGTAAGTGGTTCACATCCTCGAGTGGCGGAATACTCACCGCCATTTCCTAGTGACGACTTTGACTGTGGTGACTGGTTGCTACATGTGGTATTTGGTTGCATTCTTCCCAGCCGCTACGCAATCTGACTGGGACGCATGGACTAGATTGTTTCCCCACGGACAGGATCTGGCCGAGGAGTTGTACACGGAAGGGTGCGTAGTCATTCAACACACATGCGATTTTTTTGACATGCTCTGACCGCGACTAGATGTATACCCGTGATGGAACCTTAGTAGCGGTCACATCTCAGGAAGGTGTGGTTCGAGCGAACGTACGGGGACTACCTGAACCCAAAAGAGACGCCAAACTCTGATGAAGGGTCGTACTAGTAGATAGAGATAATTTGAACTTAATCTTGATTACAATACAGGGATTATAAATACTACTATGAACTCGACGAACCATGACAATCGGAGCCAGGGTTGTCGAGCTGTCCACAATAAGGGCGGTGCGGTTGTGAGCCTGCAACTGGGAAAGCAAGAGAAAGTAACAGAAGATTGCGAGGAGTCTTAGGGCTCGAAATTTGCTCGATATTGACACCGATAATCACGGCTCACGACAAGGCTCACGACGGACATGACTGGACGAGGAAACTATGTCGATTTTCTCGGTCACAACGATGCATAAACCGAGCAAGAGATGTATCGTAAGCCATTCAAAGCCGAAGACTGCTTTTTGAGATCGCTGGGAGATAAAGAAGTGTGGTAAACGGATGACCTGAGCTCGATGGAATGCCAGGTGTGTGTAGGGACGAAGTAAATAAAACAGGCAGAAAAGCCTAGTTCTTTCTACGGAATGAGGAGCCTGAAAAAATATTAGATTAGAGGTCCGTGCGTGATTATAGAAAAACGCACCCTCTGTCAACCTCGCTTTTCCACCTGTAGGTTGGCACAGGACGCTGGCGCATGATCCACAGAGAACGACCGTTTGTGCGTGTGAGAACACAGTCGAGATGGCGAAGCATCCTGGAGGGAAGATGTAAGTAAAGGCTGGATAGACATAAGGATCTGACTTGGACGCACCAGAACACTTGACGTCCATGAAATAAGAATTCGGTGACTGCACAAGTCGCTTGAGCTTGTGCTGCCGTCTCTCGGTCTCGGGGGTAGGGTTAAGGAGATCAACGGCGAGAACCTAGTATTCGAGGTTATACGAAGACCATAGTGAAAAGTAGTTCGTTGGAACAGGACTGACGGGGCAAAGAAACAGGACATACCATGGTAGCTTTTGGTGCTGAAGAGGTGCGTGTGCGAGTCCCTGTTTTTGTTCGCGAAGCGGGGGGCAACTTGTGTGGATGAGATGAAAACAAGGTTCAGATTGCGGCAGGCGGAGTTTAAATATTATATTCCAGCTTCGGCACCGTGCTTGACATTTAACTGACTCTAAACGATGTTACATACTAGCAAGTGAGGAGCAAGTGGAGAGACCAAGGTATCGGCGGCCACTTTCGTATAGATCTAGATCTGTTCCAACCTATGTACCCCAAGCAATGTTCCTGTCTTGCACATGCAGAGAAGTTGGTCTCCAATTGTGTATAGCTGGTTACAAAGTCTGCGTATCGAGCCGAGAAGGAATTAAGGCGGCAGACATGTTTATTGTATTCTCTGACCAAGACGTCGGGTTTTGTGGGCGCAAAATGGAGCCGCCGATCAGACCTAAAGGAAGTTCGAGAAACAAGGGTACTTAGAATGATGGTATCCGAAAATACAAAGTTGCGACGGGTCGCGACAGATGACGGGAAGCGCAGTGGGAGCAAGTCGGAAATAAAGGGATGTTGGGCTTATTGTTCATGGTAGAGGAATACAAGGGTGCTGTAAGGAGAAGGAGGAGAAGTCAGGGCGAGGGATGCGGTGATTGCCACCACCACGTGTGCCATTGTCCTTTGTTCCTTGACAAAGTTTCTTTTGTCCTACCTCGCTACCCGCAGCGTGGCGGACGGAAGAATGGGCCTTGATAATGGTATCACGGCTTCATTGTCGCTTTTGAAACGTTTCGTATAAAGATCCTGTCCTCCACTGACCTTTCTATTCCTCACCGGACTCGGCCCACTCTCTCCAGTCCCCACTAATTCAGATCCTGCGCCTCCATTTCATTTTACACAGGTCGCTCCTTCACTCTTTCTTTATCTCCTCCACTAGGTTTGTCTCCGCCGATCGTCATTTCTCTCCATAAAAGCTCATCTGGTTTTTTTCACAGACCAGTACTGCCACATTTGACGACCTCTTCGTACTCTGCAACTTATCTTCACGTGCCTCTTTATATATAATCTTCAGCGAGTCCTTAGCCGCATCGCGTTTCGCAGGTCGATTCATCCTTCGCTCTCAACACCCTTGAATACATTCTGTCACGTCGTTCCTAACGTCTCCATCTACAATGGCCGCTCCCACTTCTACCTCCGCCAACCTTTCCCTCACCATTGCACACGCCATCTCCTTCCTCACTCGCCCCTTAATCGCTTCCCATTCGGCGACTGCGATCATCAAGCTGCAACTTGTGCTCGAGGCAAACCTGACAGCCCTTTACGCCCCAACTTGGGTTGTGAAGGAACCTCTCCACGGCTCCGGCCGCCGCTGCCTCACCCTCTCCCCTGACTGCCTCCCACCACGCCCCATTTACACCGCGTGCATCGCAGCCGGTGTACAGTGGTTTGAGTGGATTTCTTCCCTTGGCAATCGGGAGTTCGTCCTCTTCGTTGACCCTGGATGCGTATCTGTCCGCTATGGCCGCAAGAACACACTCAACGGAAAGTTCATCACAGTCTGGGTTGACGAGATCGCTTCACCCGCTTCCGATAAACCTTTTTTTGCGGCCTTCGAGGTGCCGAAACCGCAGTCCAAGACCCTTGCGCAGCAGCTCCTCGAGGACGACCACGAGGATGACGATCAACTCTTCTCCATGATCGCCCACGAGCTCAGTGCCCCCACCTGGATGACCCCAATTCACGCTCAGTTTCCTGCTTCGATCCGATCTTTCTCCCCTCTCTCCACCATCTCGGCGCACTCACGATCCAGCTCCCGCTCGTCCAACTCGAGCTCGACCTTCTCATCGTCAGCTGCCTCATCCACCACTTCCTTATCAGCCACTTCATGTGCCACGGCTCCTGATTCCAAGAAGGCTAAGCAATCCCGCCGCGAAAGGGCAAGGCAAGCTCGTGTCTTTGTAGACACTAGCAAAACTGAGGTGACACCTTATGATGGTGGCAAGACCACCGTTCTGACGGGTGGAGTCATGCTTGGCGGCGGCCGTGCATCCGCCCCCAGGCCTTCCAGGGCGGCCAGACCCGCGAGTGGAGCCGCCGCTAGCTGGCGGTCCACTTCCGCTTAGAATCTTTACGCGATACTGGGTATCCCTTGCAACGCTTTCGACATGACCACCTCCGACGTGGCATCCATTGTTTCTCTTCGCCAGCATTCACGAAACTAACCACGCTTATACGACTGAACAGGACTACCTCATTTTATATCGTCTCTTGCATCGCATTATATTTTTACTCACATATTGTTTTGATCATCATCCCCAGATCCGATGTGTAGCATTTCCTCTCATACCTGCCGACCCGCATCTTGTCCCCCGACGAACCTTCTGGTTATTCTATGGCTTGCTTTAATTACTTTAATCTTGTTCCCTTGCGTATACGCCGCTGTCTTTGTCGCTTATCTGCGATAGCTCTGTATTTCCGCTGTCGATGTTTTGCCATACCTTGCCTGGTTATCACGATCTGATCTTTTTAATCTCAAGTATAGCTTGAAGATTTAGCCCAATACATGTTTGCTTCGCAGAAATGCCTATGTCTTGCGGCTTGGACGGTGCTGCTCACCTCTGCACCTTGCAGCAAGAAATGATTAAGTTCAATGGGTGACGGCTTTTGATTGATCTGGCTTAAATAATGTTGTGGCCACTGTGGCGCGCAAAGGAACCTCCAAATTGCCTTCGCGGATTCATCCACACCATTTCTGTTGGAAATGGTTGTTTCAAATGGCCAGTCATCTCCGTATAAGTGTAAGAAGTTGAAGTCAGAGCATACCTGTAACCATTTTTACTGCTTTTCAGCTTTGAGTCAGTCAGTAAAATCAAAAGGAGCTCTAACTTTGTTTGGCCCCTAGTACGGGTGCAGACGTTGATGCAGAGCGACGGTCTGGTCGACTTGTGGCCTAAAATGGCTTCAAGGCACTGACTTTCTCAGTCGCTGCACCCAACTTCACGGAAATCTTCCTAAAAAGCTCGGTGACGAAGACACCCTTAGGCTGGCGTGGTGAAAGGGTGAAAGCCAATGATCCCAATAGCGTGTGAGGTGACGGAATGCGTGAATGCGCTCGAGTATGTTCAGCTGCAATCATCGTGAATCTTAGGAACGCATTTCTATGAAAGACGGCAAGTCACCTGGTGACCATTACGGGCAACGTTCTGCGGCGCTCCGTGTCGGGACAACCAATCCGAAACCATGTTCGGTATGTCTCCCTCAGCCCAAGAGCGACGGAAGATATTACCTGGGATTTGGCACTCCGCGACCCTCTTGGAAACCAGACGTCATAAATGGTACCAGCCCCGCATTACCTAGTGTCTCGTATATAAACGTGTCGGTAGACAAATAACCTATTATCACCCACCACACAAACCTGCCCCTCAGAAATGGCGGCTCAGTCGGTCGAGCAACAAAAACAAGAATACTCGAGGCAGCTTGCGGCGTACACATTTCGACAATGGAACTCTGTCCGACAAACACAAACGCCGCTCCCAGAGAAACAATCGAAATCAATGGCGAGAAAACTCAGCCACGACAGCGGCGCCCAGACCGACGTCGCTAGGAACGGCGAGAGGAATGACGAGAATCTTGATACAAGCGGTGAGTCGAAGCATCCATAAGTTGTTGCGCGATGCGGTCATACTGACGTCAAAAACGTGAACTTTTATTGATATAGGCGGAAACGATCGCGCATCGGGGTGTGCACGAGAGACGCCGAAAGAACGCTTGAAGAACGAGCGACGGGAAACAGGACAGCGCTGAGCGCCGATCTGTCGTGAGTACTGGTTACTACCGTCGGACAGTTCATAAATTACTCAACTCAAGTTAAAGAAACTTGTTTATGATGACTGAAACTTCTCTGGACGGCATCGTCATACTCCGTCTTGGTTCTCATTCCCTGTATCCATAGTTGTATATCCTAGTGTTCGCTTTTGTAACATCATACCAGTCAACGTACACACCGATAGACAATATAATTTTGATCAAGAGGAACTTAGCCGACGTAGCTATAGACACATCACGATACAAGTGCTTATTAGGTGGGGAGGCGGCCTTGAGAAGACTCGTAAGAATGCAAGGATGTCGGGTAACAGAGCCAAGGGCTCTGGGCCGTCGGGGGGCATCGAGTTTTGGCCCGTCGACGCGGTCATTCGCAGACCCACAGGTGCAGGAAGATAGGGCACAGGGGCCCTCATTTGTATTCAGTAGTTAGGACCGACGTGGGCTTCGCCCCGAGGTCATTAAATATATGGACGCGAAAAAAAAAAAAGGATGTCGGGTGAACTTCGACACGCAATAACGTACCTTGAACCCGAGACCGCAGCCGAGCAGAGGACATCCGAAGGGAACTGACATGCAGGAGTCTGCAGGAGCGCCGACGGTCACACGCTCGACATAAAACCACTCCGCTGATTGGAGGTAGAAGTGAACCATGAAGCAAACTTGTCAATACTCCTGTGGAGTTCAGTCCGTTTTTCTTTCCTGGACCAAGATAGAAAAGTGGTAGACTTGATATAGATAGCAGAGAAATACAACAGGTCACAAGTAGCAGCATACTTGTAGCACCGGGTTGACATCAACATTGTCCCGGTCCGCGGCGTGGTGAGGAGGAGACATGTCACGAGATTGTCGGATGGATAGATAGCCTTGAATCTTAGATCAGCTTGGGATGTTATATCAGGTCTCTTCTCTGCCTTCCAATCGGTCTGCCCAGGATAGTATCCATGTTTTCCTCTCTCCCTCTTCGGCAGGCCACTCGGTTCACTCGCGCGCTGGCCACACATGCCTCGTCCAACACCCGTACTGTTGGAGCTGCTTCCCGGACTTGGGCGAAGCAGGAAATCCAAGCCGTCTACGACTCTTCTTTGCTGGACCTGATCTTCCGTGCTGCATCCGTTCACCGCCAGCACCACGATCCCAGCAAGATACAACTATGCACCTTGATGAACATTAAGAGTATGTTTAACCCCGCTATAACACCCTATTCCTGATCCAACTTTCCTTTCACAGCCGGGGGATGCTCGGAGGACTGTAAGTCCATCCCCCTTCGTTCAAGTCAACAATCGAACATGATCCAGGCTCCTACTGTTCACAATCATCGCGATATGACACCGCTACCAAGGCTTCTCGCCTGGTGCAGCTTGAACCTGTACTTGAGGCCGCTCGGAAGGCGAAGGCAAACGGAAGCACTCGCTTTTGCATGGGCGCCGCATGGAGAGATCTTGCCGGCCGTAAGAGTGGTTTTGAGCGAATTCTAGAGATGGTCCGCGAGGTCCGCGGCATGGGGATGGAAGTCTGCACAACTCTTGGTATGCTCTCTCCAGAACAGGCCCGACAGCTAAAGGAAGCGTAAGAAATGCTCCCTTGTGCGCTTACAACGTGTTTATCAATGATCATAGTGGGCTGACTGCATATAACCACAATCTCGATACCTCGAGAGAATTTTACCCGCAGGTACGTCCCTCTGGAATGCGCATTAAGGTAGATCTGATCATATCTCCCCCCAAAGGTCATCACCACGCGATCGTATGACGAACGATTAAGCACCATCAGCGCTGTGCGTGATGCTGGGATTAGTGTATGCTCCGGAGGCATTCTTGGACTAGGTGAATCCGACGCAGACCGCGTTGGCTTGATTTGGGAGGTTTCGAAGTATGTTGGGTTCTTCTTTTATATCGCAATCTCGGGTTCTGACTGCATCTCTGTCTAGCATGCCAGAACATCCTGAATCTTTCCCTGTCAATGCTCTTGTCCCCATTCCCGGAACCCCTCTGGAGAAGAACGAGGTATGCCAAAGATTTGGATCGTACACTGTTGGGTTTATACTGGAAATAGGTTGTTCCTTACCACACGCTTATTCGCACGATTGCGACCGCTCGAATCGTACTCCCCAACACCATTATCCGCCTTGCGGCAGGAAGGAATACACTTGCTGAATCAGAACAAGCGATGTGCTTTATGGCTGGCGCGAACGCTGTGTTTACTGGGGAGCAGATGTTAACAACGCCATGTGAGATCCCATGATCTATCTGTTTTCGGCAGCGATCCTAATTTCCCGGACTCCTTCCCTTGTCTAGGTTCGCCTTGGGATGAGGTCAGTCCAATATTACAAGTATGTTTACTTGTCCCCTGACTTTCTGATTGTTCAGGACAAATCGATGATGGGTCGTTGGGGCCTGGAGGGCATGCAAAGCTTTGAGCAACCGAGCGTTGCTCAAAAAGAAGGCTCTAGATTGGAGACACCTTCTGAACAAGCTCAGTCTCCTGCTGCTGTGCTTTAACCTGGAGGTTACGAGATGGTTCGTTCTCGGTGCCGCCTGCTCGCATCTTCGGTGTTCAAAACAAGTTTCTTAGGAACAGCAAGAAGCATTACGTCAGATTTAAATGCAGAACAAGTGTAGGGCATCTTGATAATATATGTGCCTGAGAATCCCGACAACCCCAGCGGTTTGTAACTCAGCCAGTGTGCCACGACTGGCGTAGTGGGCGCGAAGAGCCATCTTTGAATACCGCTCCAAGGGAACGGAATACGTGTACACCCAAGAACCTTCCCTGCCGCACCATTTTGGGTCATCGTCGCGCTTCTACTTCGCTAAACTGTCAAAAAAAAAAGCCAACTGCTGGAATCACCATTTCAATTTGATCCCTAACCATTGGTAACAAACTGCATTTTCTGAACGTGAACTTGGAGGCAGCTAATACTATAAAGGGTCTTGGAGCAGAGTTTCTCGAGCCTTAGCCATGATCGGACGCACCTCGATTCGACGGGAAGCTGGCTACCTTCACACACCCGCCCCTGAATAATTCCTATGAAAGACTGTCCCATTCTATGATTTATGTACGTCTCCTCCACAGCGTCACGTCAGCGCGTCAAACTCTTCAGGAGACATTCTTCTTTCTACAACGTGAGATTCTGCTACGCGCTGGCATAAAACTCCTCCCCCATTCCTTCAAATGCTACGAGCCCTAGAGCCTCTCGTCGATGAATGCATCATCTCCCTCTTCGTCTAGTTTCGATCGTTATGGTCGATATGTCTCGCAGGCCCCAGCGGTGTACTACTACGAACAGAATCCGGTCCACGACCTCTCTGTCCTACAGCCGGACCAACCTCTCCTTCCACTCGAACTTTACTGGACACAACAGTACGTATAGATGAATTCCACCTGATTCACGAGACTTACCTTTCGACAGGAGATACGTCGGCGTCGCGGCTGTGGTCGTTTATATCGGTACCCTCGAACTGAATCATCGCGTCCAAAGAGTACCGATGGTGGTGTGCGTTCTATCTTTTGCGGTTCTGGGCTTTTTGCTCAATTCATACATCTTCAGTCGTGTGTCTATCGTCGATTATCGAGGTTCTCTTGTTTTGGACACCTATGTTCGTCCCACGTCAGTGAGCTCCGGAAATCGCCAGTTCTTGTGCTATAAATCTTCCCGTAGACATCAAATAGAAGATTATAGACCCCAGGAAACGGGCCTACAATATAATGATCTCATGAACGGTCAGCGAGTCTTCCTTTTCAGTATGCATATGCCTGGATAATGTACCCTGAATACAGCCCCCTACTTTCAAGATGTCCAACTCAGGGTGGCCAATATCATAAAGAATAAAATCCTCGTAGGGCATAGCCTGTGGAACTTCTTGTCGGTGCGCCAGAGTTAGTATTGTTTCACCTTTTGCTGATGCCTTTGTTGGCTTGTTGTTGGCGAAGGTCTTAGGCTTGTCCCATCCCGCGCTACATACCCGAGACCTGGCACTATTTCGGCCACTCAGAAAAAAGCTTAAAAGCAGGTTAGCTGTCAGTCTGCCGACGCTCGTTCATCTATATATGGGGCGTAACGTCGGAATGGAATATGAGGACTCAGTCGGTAATCCTTTACCTTGTGACCAATCAAGTGCTGATCCGCACCTCAGTTGGAACTCTCTCGCGCCTCGATGGATTTATTTCGTTGCTGTGAGCAGGTCTTTGAACAGATAATATTAGACGGAGCATGGCCTTGCAATCTCCCTCCCTCGACATTTGCAGAGTATTACACTTAACAAATTTATTATTATTTATTTTAGTTATTTATGACATTTTCGTGACCTGTGACGCCTCACGTCATTTTTGGAATCTGAACGCGATGGACAACCAAGTGCACCTCCCGTACCCATCTACAGTTCCCAATAACGTTGGACAGTCCTCACACTATCCAGAGCAAACCGTGTATGTTGTTTTGCGTTTCTCATAGGTCCTGAAGTTCATATGTGGACCCAGCGATGAACCTTCCCCACAACTCCCCCTGAGCGACCATAACAACTGGTACTACCCCTCACACGGTTATGACTCTGACGAAGAGGCGCTAGAACCTGGTTCTAGAAGTGGAAATTGGGGAAACAAAACAGTTAAAGGCGCACGTTGGGTCCGCCGAGGCAAAATAACGCCATGGGGTCCCTCAATGGATGATTGGGAGGCGAGTGGATTGTCAATGCTAACATATCTTCACTCTGACTATGTTAACAGGCGGAAGAACGTGCAAGGAAGCGGATAAAGCTTTTGCTACCCCAAGAACGACGTTCGCTGTCCCCACCGACCCTTCCACATCTGCAGCGCTCCCCTTCACCTCCCCTCGTTTCACCATACCCCCCTCCCGATATCCAACACCTAAGTTACGCATCATTCGTCATGGAAAAGTCTGTCACTCATACCTTTCGCTCGAACTTATTGGACGAGCTGGAGCAAGCTACCAACGGCCTTATTGAAGGGGAAACAATGATGAGGAGGGCCCTAGGCAGGCTATGGCAGGTCATGAGCGAAGACCCGGATGAAACAGCCGGGGACCCATCACTCGTCCCTAAGCGAGAGGAACAAGATGGCGACGCGGACGACGATGATGATCATACTGGTCGACTGTCGCGCGCACCCGACCTAACACCACCCACCCACAAACTCTTCCTACTGTCTTATCCGGCTGGAGGTCCTCCAGTCTTTGAACCATCACATTTTGCTTCCCCGGAGATGCAGCTCGAAAGCCTTGAGAAATCATTGGCGACTCTACGAGAGCTTCAGGATGACGGACGGGAATACGTTGAACGACTACAGGAAATACGGGAGGGTCTCGGGGACATCAGAGCCCAACGGAATGGAATATGGGATCTGGTTAGGGAGAGGGCTGTGAAGGAATTACATGAAGTAGCGTATAATGCAACAGGTTAACATGTGTAGAATAAGCAATGACGCCGACGCTTATCAGACATTTCAAAATGTTTTGTGATGCGCTCAGCGCCCCACAACATTTGAATAATATCATCTCCACGACATCTCACAGCCAACTAGACCCCCAACTTGAAGTTGTGACCCTTTCCCAATATCTGCCATCCTTGTTCTTCCACGTTCTGCCAACCCTCGATCACAATTAGCGCCAAACGGAATACGATAAGTACTCGAATTCAGCTCGCAACGCCACCTATAGCACCGAACATGGTTCTCCCCAACATGTCGATGCTGAGCATTGCTGGTGCACCGCCCACACAAGCTATAGACAAAGACGTTAATGACGCAGCCCAAGATGATCAATACCTACAGAAACTGAAGGCCTACGCAAATTCTCTGCCTTACTCAGTCGAACCATTTTCCAAAATGGTGCAGATGCTTGACTTTATCATCTTACGCATTGTGCAATGTGTAGAAGCGAAGGATTTCGAAGCCGGACTCCTGCAGTGGGACAGCATGCTCACCTAGTACGTGTCGCATGTTTCCTGGCATATCTTCGTCTCATATTCTCCCAGCTGGTCCATGTTGAAGTATCCCATTCCGAAGGACAGACGTGTTCACTTGGCCAAGCTTTATTTCCATGTTAGCACAACTCCTGGATTGTCGACCCAGATGGTGGCGACGTGTGCCGACGCCTTCCAAAATTTGACCAAGTCCAAAAAGAAAATAACGATCGAAGACATGAGACTTCCTTGGAAACCGATTTATGAAATCCTAAGCTCAGACTTGTTCCTGACGCGGAGGCAGTTTGAATACACGTACGCACACACCAAAAAAATTCCCAATTGTTTGTAGTACTCATAGATATGCAGTCAACTGTCGTGGTGTATGGGGTATATTGCCGACCATGCACGACGGTTCTTCTCTCCTGCCGCGATTGAAGAAATGCTTTCCACATTCGTACCTCTCATCGACGGAACCAAATTAGATGTGAGCTATTATCGGACGTCATTCGTTCTTTCATTCTCATTTTCATCGTCAGAATATCCTCGCACCACAGTACTATCTCCTCACATTTCTACCCCTCTCCCACCCTCAATCGTACCTGCCTATGTTATTTCGGATGTGGGAGTCAATAAACTCCTATACGTATGATGAACGGATGCTTCAATTTCTCGCCAGGTTGGCGGAGATGCATGTTGATCCTGCCGTTAGTGATCCGCGCAAAATTGCGGGAATTCCAGACGATGAGAGAATGGAAGGCGAGGATAGACCTCGTTGGTCACAAGAGAAAATAAAAGATGAAGGTCCTTGGACAGGGCTGTATAAAGACGTTGGCATTTTCTCTGAACACGAGTGGCACCTCTTCATGTGTAAATGCCTTGCTACAATGGGTGTGTATATTCGTCTACATCTTTCCAACCCAACATTGACTGAGTGATATTATAGAGATACCACTTGCAGATGCCGGTTCACTTACGACAGGACCGAACGCAGACAGCCAGGCTGGATTCGAGATAGGTAGACTGCCGAAACCAACTTGGAGAATCAGTATGCCCCATTGAATATGTTGGAATATGCGAAAGCTGACATGCCGGTTCAGTATCTTTGGCTCGCATCATCGTGTATTCAATGGCGCCAGACGGCATTCCCGTGCCTGCGTCCAATGCGCCTACTCCCGTCTTCTCTCCGTTACCATCTGGCATGAATACACCACAGATTCAGACGAGCACCTTGAAAGAGTTTCTTGCAGCACCAATTGGCCACAAAGAGCATTCCTCACCAAAAACCTATTTGGCTGGGTCAAAAGCTTTGGATTCGTTAGCGAGGCTGATCGCTTCCACGGAAAGCTTCTTCCATCCATCCAACTCCGGGGCGTGGACGAATGATGTGCGTTGTCACTGTCGTATGTGAACACGATCGCTCACGATCTTCTGTTGACAGTTAAGCGCATTTATCAAATACATTGTGTACGACTTCAATAAGCGTAAGATTCAATGTCTCGTTTGTCTTATCGTAAAGCCTATTTGATTATACAGGATGGCACGAGGAACAGGAACCAGACTGCAAAACCCCAACAGTTCGTGTGTTCTCAATTAGCTAAATTCTAACATTGACTATTTGCTATTCTATAGCACCGTCGCTTGACGACGGCGATGAAGCGAGAGCTCGTCAAGTCACTCCGAACTGTGACTCTCCTGGCCATGTTCTCTCAAGACTCTACGACGGTGTCGAACATTCAGAGTTGTTTGAAGTCGATGAGTGTCATGGAGCCCGGTCTTATATTGTATCCCATCCTCGAACGAGCAGTACCCTCGTTGGAATCTTTGGTCGAGGTTCGTTAGACCGAACCCTTAAACTCTAATTCAAAGTCATCTCCCCCTTTTACAGACACAGCGAACAATCGCAGTTATCAAGGCCCTCGGAGCTGTTGCGCCAGCGATAGTCTCTCGCCAGGTGTATTACCCTGGCGCTAAACACCTTGTGCCGATTCTGGAGCTCCTGATCCCTGGGATTGATCTGGTACGTCACTATGTACCATCCGATTCCCTGAGTTGTGACTCACTCTCCGCATAGAACGACCCAGGGAAAACGGTAGCTATCTTTCCCTTGATGAAAATTGCTGGCTAACGAATCACTACCAGCTCTGCACCACCACCTTCCTGGTCGAGATATCTCAATTCGTAAAGTTTGGCGATTTGACCACGAGTGAGGAATCACGACCAGTTCTCGATGCAGAGCCGACACTGCCCCCAAGCAATACTGTAGCCATGCCTTCATTTTCCATGGATGACCTGGACAGCCAATATATTGATATGGAGCCCAGGCTGACTGATGAAGAGGAGGATGCCTTACTCAAGGTCAGTGCTGCACGTCGCGGTCATCGTTTGGTTACTGACGATGTGAAACAGGATTCCACAGGGAGCTTTCCCGACTGGATAGCTAATCTCATCCGCAGAGTCATTCAATTATTGGAGAACCTCCCGGACGAAGGCCCAGGTGGGTCTGGAGGCGGAGCCACTGAAGGTGAAATATGCTATCTTGGCTGTATTACCTTTTACTGAAAAGGGATAGTCCAGGTTGTTGATGCCGTGACCGGTGCATGCAGTCAGATCTGTGTGCACCTGTCTGAGCCATTGTATGACCTGGTGCTCAACATGATTTTTGACTACGCCAGCACGAATGTGCGACCGAATGCTGTGCGGGCAATCCATCAACTTGTGGAATGTGTTGCAAATGCAGATCCTGTTAAAACCCTCGCCAAATTCTTCCACTTCTGTGCTAACAACATTCGAATCGAACTTGAAAACGGTGCTAGCTCTGTTAGGACAACATCAGTATCCTCCCCCCTCCCATCTGACGCTACTTTACATTGGAGTATGTTGCTTCTTCTTTTACCTCTGCAAGCCAGCGCTCACCTTTCCCAGATCTAGCTATTTTACGAGGTACAATATATAAGTGAGTGGTCCCCATGAGATTCATGATATTGGTTTACCTGATCATTCTCGTTAGTGACGGACATTCGGTACGTTGGAGCCTTATTTTAAAGTCTACTAACTTCATCTATCCGCACAGGTCTTGAATTATAAAGATGATCTAATGTCTCTTCTACAATTACTTCACAACAAGACTTTCTCGAAACGTGGTTATTCGTGGAGTGGAAAACTCCTTTCCAGCACATTACTTACGCTGACACATACATACCCCCTGGAGAATAGGTTCACTAACCCCGAGGAGTGGGACAGCCCTGGTATGGCTACTGAAACTAGACCCGGCCATATCTGATCGCTTTATCTATGCAGAGTTTCACACCAACCATCACCAATACTGGGGTAAATTATACGCAGAGGATGAAGTCACAGTAGGCAAAACTATGATCTTGTATGTCAGACACTCACATGCTGGCAGCTTTCTTGGCATGTGCCCGATGATGAGGAGATCCAGTTCGCACTTGATATTTTCAAGACGCTTATAGAGCCAACCCTAGCGATCCTTGAGAGCTTGATCGGAAACGGTAGTAGAAACGGCCTCATACTACATGTTCACTGACTGTCCTATTAGATATCACTCGAGACGATGTTTGGCGAAATGATTTCTGCCGGTTCGTCAAAGCCCGTCACATTATTTTCCTTGTCTAATATCCTTTGCAGGCATGTCTGTTTTGTCCGCAATGCGTTTGCTGGTATTCCTTCTTTGATCAAGGAGACGATTACCCCTCAAGAAATGAAATCTGCATCCCTGACCAGCGATATCCTGTAAGTCCAATGTGGTCTCATTATAACGCTTCGTTATCACTCATGTTAATTAGGGACGAAATTCCGGAAATGATTGCTTCAGTTGACCCCGTGTCCTCTGGATTCTGCCTCACTGATCCCGAGGACCCACGATATCAGTACATCGTCGCATTGAAAGAGCGCTTTGGGAGATTCCTACATAAGGCTTCGGTATCGTTGCAACAGCAGGGTGAAGAGAATACAGTAGACGCTGTTGACACGCTGGTCAGTAAAAGTCCGTATTGTGCACTACGATGTGCTTACAAGGTGCAGATAAGAGCTGTGCGGACATACATGCTTGAGTACGGAGATAGCAGGGATAGGTATTGCAGCTTTCTCAAGCGTCCTGCCTCTTCCGTTAACGCCTTGGACAGCTACAGCATCAACCATGAGCAATACCGGAATGAAAAAACCGTGGCGCGTCAGTTTGCTCACCAGAAGGTTTGGCCGCGAGCTGTGTACGTTCGTCGAGCACGGTACGCTACACCTTACTCCCTTGTAACCTGCTGCCAAATGACTTTTAACAGCTACTATCACTCTGCACGCCTTCATTGGAACTCAATTGAGCGGCGGCGTGGGCCGCTTGAGGATGCTCTGATTGATGATGTTGTACAATGGTCGCTCTGGCATTATGCAGGGATCAGGCGGTCAGTGTTGAACTAGCTCTTCAGTTCAGCTCCACTCACAACATTTGATGTAGCTCGAGCCAATCTCTTCTGGAATCTATTTGTGAGGTCGGTATACGATCAAGCTGAATGGTGCGGGTGTCCTTACATGTTGCGTTAGGTTCATGATGGTGTTCGCCGCCGTGCACTCCCCGTTCTGCTGAAGGCTCTAGAGCCTGGAACGGATGACGACAGAATGAAAGGGGCGTTGTGGACGATTAACTCACCCTATCTAGGAAAATCTGCTATCGCTGGTATGTCCAATGGTCGAGAATTATGATGAAGTCGCTGTTGATATAGCTCTGGCAGAACCCACGTTGGCCCCAACTATTATCAAAGCCCTTCTTGAATGTCAACACAATGAAAAGGTCACCATTTTACCATGGGTACAACGTCCAGTTTCCTAATATTTCTTCTCAGCCGTCAATTCAAGATTGCGTTTCTGCGGTGGCTGAAAACTGTCTGCATTTCCGAAGCCTCGTTGTCACTTGCTGACACTGCGATCAGGTCTCGCCAGTTTCTTGGAACCATGTTATTTGGTGTATGGCATTCCCACACCGCGATTGGACAGTATCGTAGCACAGTTGAAAGCTACCCTCGACATTGAGAACGGTCCCAAGGAAAACTCATTAGTGGTCAAGTGTCGCAACAGAAGGATTGAGCGTCTCCAGAAATTTGCGGTGGCTATCCAAACTAATGTCAGTAGATCATTGTTTTGCCTGGATGAAGTGTTGATGGTTCCGTCAGATCGCTACGGTATTGGAAATTGGCAACTCAGAACAAACACACTGGCGGTATGAGATTTTGGCCACGAGGTGTCTTCGGACACTAGTTCGGCGCGATGCACCAACGTCGTCCGAACATCTACAGTTCTTCTTGGACAGAGTTCACGATGATCATCCCACTATCGTAAGTTGATACCCAGTGTCTAGATATTCACATTTCATAAGCTCTATTTTTCTATCAAGCGTTATGTGAGTATCTATCTGCCGTTTCAATTCTTGCTGCCGTGAGTTGATGGAGGTCGTAGTATGCACAGCGAGCTGTCACCAAAACTGCGCGCTGTATCAAAATGAGATCATTCTGCACGACACCTGTAGATTTGGCACTCATGCGAACTCGTAATCCGCTCAAGATGAAGGCTGTCGTGGAACCCTCCCATCACCTTACCTCCCAAGTATTGGCTTCATACAGAATTTCTTTTGATATGAGCCAAGATATCCGGACTCCGTCAGTGGCGTTGTCTAATGATTGCTTCGACGACTGATGTTCCTCCTAGCGTATTTCACGACCGGGACCCACCAGGTTGGGTAGCTTGGGAGGATTCAATCACTCTCTACCTTCCTCCACACCCTACAAAATCGGCTTTACAACCCTGGGATCCTTCAAGCAACGATGCACTGGAGACATTCCGCAAATCCGCCACAGATTCCTCGTACTGGGTAAAAGTGGCTGATCTCTATTCAGAAGAGAACCACGAGACTGTCATTACGCAAGACAACGTTTCCCTGGTCAAATCCATATGTGAGTAGAATCTCTTTGAATATCGAAGGCTGCTAATTACTTGCCATAGTCCAACTGTTCGAGGACGAACCCTTTGAGGCACTGCGACCCACAATGGAGAAACTGATAAAGAACAACGCCAAGAACAAGCAACGAGCGGCCGCAGAGCTCGTCGCAGGTGTCATTGGTGGTATGCACCTCCCCTCCCGTTCGTCAACATAGAGACCCAACTTGATAATAACATCCACAGGTTCAAAACACTGGCCAACCTTGAAACAGCAGAATTTCTGGAAGTGGTTTACCCCGTTCATGAAGCACATCTTCAGTCAGAACATCAAGACCGACACCCTGACGATCTGGGCGTCATTCTTCGAGGTATGGCATCCTACCTCTCCAATAATCCCTTTTTTTCCAACGTCCATCAAATAGTACATCTTCTATCACAAGGATCCGCGTCGGGTCCAACCGCTGGTTGACTACATTGTCAAAGAAATCCAAAATGTTGACTACAATGCCGAGATGACGTTCGATGCGGTCAAGGTCCTGTCACTGTTCCGGGCGTTCTACGAGGAGCTCGGACGCAAATTCGCTGCGTGGACCGACGACACGCTTGCACGATCGTGGCCCGAGCTTGGCGGCGAGCATGATGACGTGAGAAATCATTTACCCAAACGAACATCTCCTAACACGACATCCAGGTTCGTGCATATATCGGCGAGATTCTCGCATTCACGGAAAAGATCATGGTAAGGAATTCGTCCAAGAAAGTGCGATCATTTGCTGAATCTACCGCCAGTGGTCACCTAAGCCCTCTGTACCAACCACTGAGGCCTTCGTCAAAGAATGCCGCCTCGTCCCTGAAGACTTTGACATCATGGGGATGCGAGGGGTTTTCCACAAAGACCGTGTTCTTGAGCTCGTCGATCGCTTCCAGGTGTGGCGTGAGCAGCGATTGCCCAGTGTCCGTGCATTCCAGTCGACATATGACAGGTGCGTGTTATATTCTAGTGCGGCGACAAGTTCGTGTCTAAGAACATATAAACAGAGTGGGCGTTACCGTGTGCAAGTGGCTTTACCAGGTGTTGCATGATGTAAATGCTATTTCGACCTTTGACTACATTTTGCCGTTGATGGTGTGAACCCTGACTTTCTATTCGAGAACGTGTGTGGCTGATACATTCTGTCTGCAGCCTGAGTTATTCCGGTTCGCAGAATGTATGTATAGATGCCTTTGGTGTATTCAATGGAGCTGACATGAGGCTTCTAGTGCACGACAACAATGAACTTGCCAATCACGCAAGCACTTTGATGGTGAGGATGTGCGGCGTGACACCACCTGCGCCCATGGTGAACCAGCTCTTGGATGCTATCTTTGAGGCGATACAGACCTCGCCGGTACGTCACACTTCACCTTTGTCGCAACCCATGTAATTTATGCTTTCACAAGTCCTGGAGAATTCGTCTCAAAGCACTACCTCTCGTGCAAGGTGAGTATTTCCTGAGTCTTTTCGGTCACTCCCAATTAACGATAGAATGCTGTAGTGTTCTATTTCCGCCAAGTCCCACTGATCAGCGAAATCAAAATCGTTGAAATCCTGGAGGTTAGCTATTCTTGCTTTTCCATGCAATCTTTCGAACTCATTCGTGAAGGTCCTCTGCAAATGCTTGGATGACGAGGTGGTGGAAGTGCGAGAGATGGCAGCTACGTGAGTTGATCCCACTCTTCATGAGATTCTGTTCTTATATTTTATCGAAAGAACGTTGTCTGGGATTCTACGCCTATCTCCTCGGCGTAGCGTCCTGACCCTCAAGGTCATTATCTTTTCAGATCTATAAGAATCGTTCTGAATACTCTTGACAGGATCGATTCGTTCGGCTGCTTAAAAATAGCCACATAGCGGACCGTCACGATCCCGAGTATAACAAAGCGATCCGGCAGCGCCACGCAGCCATCCTCGGTATCTGCGCGCTCATTGAGTCGTATCCCTACACAATCGAGAAGTGGATGCCAGAGCTACTAACAAATGTCTTGGCGGAGCACACATACGATCCTGTCAGTAAATTTCTCCGTTACCCGCGTTTCATTCAGGTCATCATCGCGAGCTGATCGTTACCCGCAGATTCCCATCTCGACAACCGTCAGAAAGTGCGCGAGCAACTTTAAGAGGACACATCAAGACACCTGGCACGAAGATGCTAAACGTTTCGACGAGGATCAGCTTGCAGCGCTGTCGACACTGCTAACGGGGTCCTCTTACTGTGAGCTTAGGCCTGTGAAACGTGGGGGACGTGACTGCTAATGGGAGTGCACAGATGCTTAATTTAACGAGTACGACAAGCAGGGTAGAGATTAAGCTTGGAAACGGGCGGGCGGATAACTATACATGAATGAAGTATTGATTGATATATAGTATAAAGGACTTCCTAGACACAGGTCCATGATACGCAGCGACGCCGTGAAAGTAATAAAATAATACGATCCCGAGTCCAGTCAGTCTAGACGCGCAGAGTGGGTATGTGGCTCTGCGGTGAGAGCAGCTCTGGCGGGGGCGACATTAGGCGGGCTGTATTTCCTTCGCCGTCTTCGAGCTCAGACTCGGTGTTGGCGAGGCCAGGCTCGGACGTCTCTATGCCGTCTGCGGTGCCGGCTCGGGCGCCGGCGTGGGGAACCATATCAATGGGTGCCCGTGATCGGTTCTCGTAGCCAGACTTGATGCGGTTGTTCGAGACGGACTCTCTGGCAACGGCAGCGGCGTGAGGCGGGGATTCAGCGCGACGGGGGGGCGCCTGGAGACTCACCGGATCTCAGCAATTAAATCGTCGATAGAGTACCATGCCATTGGGCCGTAAGCGATACCTCGCCACCAGCCCATGAGGTCTGCCGGGGCGATGTACGCATGTGCATGCAGGTGGTCTGTGACGGGAATTTTGTTATCTTTGAAGGGCGGTGTGATGAAGCCGATGCGGAAAAGGTTCTCGTGGCCTTGGAGGGGTGTATGGGAGGTGGAGGGTCCGCTGGAGGCCGAGGGAGTCGTGGCGGGCGAGGTGGGGGAGAGTAGGGATGAGAGGAGGCGGGTTGCGAGGTTTCTGATGTTGACGAGGAGAGGCAGGTCGCTGGATGACTGAGAAAGGAAGTTAGGTGAGACCGAAGGAGACCAGGAAGCCGAGGACGCACTAGAGTGTATATTGACGGTACATGCAAGCTGGACGGGGGAAGAGGGTGAGGATAAGTATTCGCAGAATGCAGTTGGGGGGACATACTTGAATGCCACGATTATATGGCCCTTGGAGGAGAGCGGGTGGGCCTTTTCGCGATAGGCAGTAAAGTTGTCGTCGCGCCAAAGGACTTCTGGCTGTGTGGAGCCCAACGGGAAGGACGGTGAGCGGGGTGAGTTGGGAGTTGCGTGTGATGCTGAGGAGACAATGCTGCACATCGGGCAGCCCGATTTTGAAGAGAACGACATGACCGACAAGCCGACGACGCCGTTTCCTCTGAAGCGGCCCAACATAGACCTACCACGTGACCCCCATGCTCACCACCACCGCCCTCTTCGACGACTTCAGGGCTGATCTCGACGACTACAACGACCGCAGAGAGCGTCTCATAAAGGTACAAACCCCATCTCTCCAACGCCCCCACTCACAACCACAAGGCCAGCCGCGATGTCACAAACCTCTCCAAGCGCACCATTTTCCTACTCCACCGCATGGTGATCGAGGACGACTCCGACGACAACTCTAGTGCCAAGCACGCCGCAGCCCGCGGCCGCGAAAAACTTCGCGAGGTCCAGGACGTCTACGCCAGCCTTAAGCCCGAGCTCGCGGGCGACCGCTTCTGGCGGTACCAGCGCCAGGTCTCCCCCGGGCTCCAGGAATACATCGAAGCACTCAGTTTCGCGCATTATCTCGAGCACCGGTCTCTCATCACGTTCGACCAGGTGCAGCAGACGCTCTGCGACGCGGATGGAGTACCAGTGCGTGCGCATCTCTACGCATCTACAATATTAATTCTGCCATGCCACAGTACTTTCCGCTAACAATCGCCGACTACCTACTGGGCCTCTCCGATCTCACCGGCGAACTGATGCGCTTCGCGATCTCTGCTATTGGCCGTCGGGGTGGTCGCACAAAAGCGAGTGAGGTCTGCGCGTTTGTCCGGGGATGCAAAGCAGGTGTGAACGAATTCCTCAACAACCCATCGCATACACCCAACTCATGATCATGAGAATCAGACTTTGAAGGTATGACCCCGTACATCCGCGATCTGGCCAAGAAACAGGTGGTCACCGCACAATCACTTGAGAAGATCGAAGATGGTTTGTGTTTTTTCTCTTTACACTGCTTCCTGCGTCCTTACGCTTGCCTCTAGCTGCGTATGCAATAGCTGTTCGAGGCTCCGAATACGCCCTGCCCCAGGAAATGCTAGAAGACATTGTTGCGCAGTCGATTTCAAGGTTCGGCATTTATGACGACTCCATGCCGGGACACGGGCGCAGAAGAGATGAACACGAAGACGAGACCGAGCGCAGGTTGTAATTCATAGACAGCCTATTCCCAAAGTATCCCAATTCATGTTGTACAACTTCAGAATAATACACCAGCGCGATATGTACAATGTACAATTTACAAGTGAATCCCTACAGACTGAGAAACAATCTATAATTTAGGTCGTGTCTGAAATCCTAACCACCCCTCCTTCGCCGCCATCAAACTCGAGGAGCGAAACACCACCGTCAAACCGCGTCTCCTTGACGTCAACCTGCTGCCCATTCAATTCGACCACGATCGGTCCAGTTGGACCGCCCATCGCCGCATAAGTGGAGCGCGATGCGATAACAACAACCCCACTGCCAATCTCCGCCACAACCGATGACACCAGCTTTGGATCCTGCCCGGAAACGGTAACTTGAAGCGGAGGCAGCAGAGTCGCGCGTGTTTCGTCATCGCCATCATACCGTTTCCCTTCCATGGGAGCGTCGTCCATATCCGGAATGAACTCCCTATCCTGGCCGTCCACAGACTCAAGCGTCACAAAAAAAAGCCTGTACACTGTTACCAGAATGAAGAACGCCAAGGAAATCAGATGCCTCATCTGCGCCAAGAGCGGTGCGCGGGATCGAACGACCACTCGGCGGTCGGTGATCTCTTCATCTTCAACTTTCTCCTGCGCTTCGCGATTTTGCGTGGGGACAACATCAGGCAGGGACAGCTGGGATCCAGAGAGGCTGGACCTAGTGCTGCCGTCTGATACTGAGCCTGACGCAGAGACGTGTGCTATGGGCCGCAGCTGAGGGGACGGCGGGGGCGTGGGCAGGTTCCCGAAGTCGTTCTCGGAGGCCTGCGCAGCGGTATAAGGACTCAAGATGGACACTTGCCATTCCCCAGCTTTGAGATCAATGACGGGACTGAGGACGAAGGGGCCACCGCCTACATCACTCGTGAATCCGACTGCTGTGGGAGAACCTGTGAAGAAATGGACGGTGTGGTTTTGAGGAGAGAAGAGCGTGAAAGGGGTCATGCGGGAGGGAAGAAGCGCGCATAGCGTGTGCAGCGGAACTACAAGTCGTGTATGGCGATGTAACGTTGTAGGAACGATGAATCCTTGCGTAGGATGAGTGCCCTTGGAAGTGATGACGAGATGCTCTGCATCTTCACCAAGCGTTGCGATGTGCACGCGTTCCGGGGAGCAGTGGGCCAAGATATTGGTCGCAAGTGCACTCAGGTCAGCTTTGCGAGATGGGAGCGGCTTCAACAGTAGAGATCCAGTTCCTGAGGCGGCTATAATCCCTTCTGATAGGACTAAAACGGCAGCGCCTGAGGAAGCGCATAGAACATAGGTCGGGGGAATATATACAGAGCGGGGCCTGAGCTGGGGTACGAAAAAAGCTAGTGGCGATTTTCTTGCGCTATGATGATATTCACGCGTCAGGATCACAATCACACTAGGCGAGTGCTGGTAAGGGGTTTACCTGTCTCCGTTAACTGTCCAAACAGCGTACTCCGCTGGCTTCGTAAGCCCCATGACCACTGATAGCGCTTGGCCATCCCCGCCTACACCCTTCCACACATACCCGCCATCTCCAGGGACCCAGCCCTCAGGGAGCATGAATACGGGGTCCGCGTCCATCTGCGCAACGACAAGCGTCCCGTTCTGTCCAAACTCGCCTAGCCACCTAATCTCCCCGCTGGGGTACACGATGCGATACGTGAATGAAAAGCGCGACTCGCCATTGCTGGTAGGGACGCAAAGGTGGAGTGTCAGGTCTCTCTTACCGGGAGATGATTCCACATCGCCCTTGCGTGCATCGCCCAGAAACACCTCCGTCGTCGAGTCCGAGTCCCCAACACTAGAACCTGAGGTCATCGTCTCCTCAAAGTCGCACGAGGCCCAGTCCCCGGGCGAGCCCGCGCCACCGAACGGGATGTTTGACCAGAGTTGGATCCTCCCGCCATCTCGCTGAAGCTCGTCGTGGTCGGCAACGTCCAGCGTGGCCATGAAGTTCAGGACCGCAGTCGCGGAATTACGCGTTGGAGAGTCTACGGGAACAGCAACACGGAGAGTGTCAGGAAGGGCGGGAGTAAAGGCAATAGGCATGAAGAGGGAAACAGAAGGGGGTAAGGTGGAGGTTGAGAACAAGGAGTGGATGATGACGTCATCCGCTATCTTACACTATCCACGCCTGCGACGGCCCTGCATTTCATTATCGACGTCTCATCGCGCGGAGGTACCGCGGCCGTACCACTCTCATCTCCTCAGCCTCGTAGTCCTCCTCGTACTCGTCCTCACTCGTTATATCCAGTGTCAGGTTAACTATGACTGGTTTCCTGCCCTTCTGCACCCCAACCCTAGCTCTATCAGCCACGTTCTTCTTCCATTGCCTGTCTGAGGATGAGCGCTCCAATCACAACTTAAAAGTAGAACATCACACTTACTCCTTGCGGGCGATCCATTCGTCATATTTCGTCCCACCAGGGTTCCACTCCTCAAGACCGCTCTGTCCTAGCGCCGTGATGTGCTTCTCGACGGTGTTGTCCATCGCAAAGTTCGGAATCATGGGCGTCTCTCGGGAAAGCTCCGTTCGGCAGATGGCACAGCTACTTTTCTGAAAGCGGAAGATTATCACTACGATCGATGAAGCACAGACGGACAGGTACTGACACCTTTCTTTTGCCACTGCCATCCACAGTCGCCGCAGACGCTGTGGCCGCAGGGGTTGCCCAGATGTGCCGCGACGCTGAGCAGACTTGAGTATAGAACAGATTAACAGAGCATGAATGAACTACTGACAAGATATCAGAACATCTAGAAGAAAAAGAACCTGCGTGAGCCTTGAGAGTCCCGAACTAGGCCACGGACTTACATGGGACATGTCAGCTCGTCCTCAAAGCCAGACAGAACTTGCCAAATACCCTCGTTCCCCTGTGCCTTTCTTTTACCTTTCTTGTTTGGAGAATTCGTTCTGAATGGTGAAGAATCACGTCGGGGTCTCTTGAGCAACGGCAGCTGGGTTGGATCGACCTCATCTACTCCGCAGGTTTTAGAAGATTGCACTGTCAAGATGAGGGTGGTCAGTACGTGGAACATCTTTCTCCGCTGCTATTTTTTGGGGTGTGGACATACGGGAGGGTGATGAAGCCGAAGGTGGAGACCGCAAGTTTTCTGTGACTGCAGTGTCTATAATTAGTGTCGCAACAGAGTTCGGCGGTGTCATTGGCTTCCAGGATTGTGGCGCGTACCAGAGAAGAATCGAGAGTGATTGATGAGTGTTACTGGCTGGGGGTGGGAGGGCGAAGCTTGAAGCAAAGGTGAGGACGGGGATGCGCCAGACAGTGGGGAAATTATCACCATTATCTCGCGGTTCTGACGTACATCGATTGTCCATTCAGTCAATGTCTTCTGACTTGATAAGCATAGGCATTTACCTAATTCAAAGTCCCCGGAACCACGCGTGTTGTGTGCAGCTAGTATGCAGAACGTCAGCCTATGGAGACATCACAAAAGGTTGCGAATTCGAAACGTACCAGCAGCCCCAGATGGCCCAGCTCCGGTTTGCAAGATGTCATTCTCCAAAGCATCCAGCTCCGCGAGGAAAAATGAGTCTAATTCCTCATCGTCACACGAATAATGCGTCGATGAATCAGCTGTGGGTGATCGGCGTCCTGGATTAGCAGCCTCATGGCCAGGGCCCTCGTCAAGTGGAGCATCGGCACTCAAAAGCGGTGGTGGTGGAGGAGCGGACAGAAGCTCGTCCCAGTTTATGCCCTCGACTCCTGCAAAGTCATCTGGAATATCGTCAAACTCATCGTCAGACATGGTGGGCTTGGTTCAAAGCCAAACTCGAACGCGACCGTCACGTGCTCCTTGCATTCTATTAATAGTGGGGGTAGACCTTCTCCCCCGGCTCAGCCCTGTCCCATACATTCCCCATCACGCCCAGGTAATTCAAAAATAGGCAATGGCATGTTTGAGCATGCGGATTGATTTTGTTCTGAAAGTATCTTGACGCCAAGCGCCCCTTTGGACACATGTTCGTGGCCAAGCGTCTGGCTAAACTAGCCCGGAGTTCCCGCACTAGTGGCACACACACACACGGGTATCATATACATCTGGCCTGTGAAATGTACATGTGAGCGAAAAACAAGTTCAGCGTAGTGAACCGATTATTAATATGACGGGGTACTGTTGCAAGCGGGGTGACAGATAGTGTACAACTACAGCTAAAATATGTCGTTAAAGATGGAAAGCGGACGGCATGGGTGGATCGGCGTGACGAGGACCCAGATCTCGCTTGTTTACTATTCATCCGCATTCGCCTCCTGGCTTGGCCTTGAGGAGAGCAGGGAGCCGATGGCCATTGAGGCCCGAGAGCGGGGTGAGTACTCCGCGGAATCGCTCCTTCCGGATGAGGAATACGGAGAAGGCGGTAGATGCTCGTGTTGGGAACTGTGATGAGAGCTGGGGCGCACCTCGTATGGGCGAGAAGGGGGAGAAAAGGATGAACGATGGCGCTTTCGAGGTAGATGTTCCTGCTGGTATATTGGCACATCTCTCATAGGAGGCAGATTATTATGATGGTGAACATGAGGTGATCGACTGCTGGAAGGCAAACAATGGTGGTATGGTTGGTGAGATTGACGCCTGGCCTTTTTATCACATAGACGCGGTGACTGCGGGAAACTCGGTGTTGGGTAGTGATGGCTGCCATTTAATTGTGGCTGGGTCTGTAGTTGTTGGGTGTTCAGCTGTCGAGGAGCCTGGTATACTTCCAGCAATGTACGTTGAAGTGAAGCAACAGAGGCTATACGCTATGACGGAAACGTCAATGTTTCTCCAAGTCAAGAAAAGTGGCAGGTGACCAACCTGGTCCTCTGCACTCTTGGCACTAAGCATAGCAAGTAGCATGTCGCGATCACCATCGCCTTTAGCGCGATAGGCAGTCAAGATTTCTCTAAGAGTAGGGGGAGGAGCCTATTATAGCACAGGCACACTAGGTATCAGGTGTAGGGCAGAGACAAATGAACCACTGACCTGCTCAATGACGGAGAAGGCAGTCGTGACAAGGTGCTTAAGCTCCTCAGGATGACGAGAGGGCTGGGAGAGGGAGGAGCCGTCGAGGGTTGGGGAGGAAGTGGAGCTCATGGAGAGAGATAGATGGGGCCAAGAATTGAAAGGTTGCCCAGAGGTTGCGCTTATGTCCTGGAACACAGACCTATTTTTGTGAACGTCCAAGCCTTTTTGCCAAGACCATTGACTGTATGAGCTATTTTAGACTGTTGCAAGGCAAGGCAAGGCTGATGGCCCGCAGCTGTCCGGGGCTGGGATGGATGGTCGACATCTGTGGAGACGAAGGGGAAGTTGGAGTAGAATGGTCGTGGAGGACGACGTCGACGTGAAAAGCAAAGCAAGCTTGGCAATAGGGTGTGACAGGGGCGTTACACCGCACCCGTGCCCCAAATAGCAGCCAATAGGATGCTCGCTAAATTTGATCTCAATTCGCACTCAGGTTACCTGCCAGCGTCCATGTCTCGCCACATTTCCTTAAAGCACGCCATGTCCACACTCAGTCCCTACTCTTGGCGCAACATCCACCCAAAAGCTACCCTACACTACATTCGCGATGTTGATCAGGCAAACACCCACCTTCAATCTCTCTCCAGTCCTGTGGGCTTCGATCTTGAATGGAAGCCTACTTTTACCAAAAACACCCCAGAGAATCCTGTCGCTCTAGTTCAGCTTGCTAATAGGGACACCATCCTTCTAATTCAAGTCAGCGCCATGCAAGGTAAACACTTCACCGTGATGTTCTTTCATCCAGACACACTAAATTTCAACTTATTCAGAATTTCCTGCGAAGCTAAAGGACTTTTTAGAGAGCCCTGATTTCGTAAAAGCTGGTGTTGCTATCCAAAGTCAGACCGTCTTTACCCTATCATTTCTGCAGTCCTTGATTCTAGATTCGGTAGACGATGTTAAAAAGCTTTACAGGGACTGCGAAGTATCAACCCGCAATTGCGTTGATCTGTCTTTACTTGCTCGTTGCGCGGATAATGCGCGGTGGAAAGGCAAATACAGCATGCCGCTAGGTCTTGCTCGGCTCATCGAAGTCTATGAAAGCCTCACTTTACCCAAGGGTAAAATCTCGCGCAAGAACTGGGAAGATGAACTAACACCTGAAATGACTGAATGTTCGTATCCCCACCCCAAGGCTCAGCCGTTCTTCTGCTTATATTATTTATCTTGTAGATGCCGGCAATGACGCCCATGCTGGGTTTGTTCTCCATCAACGACTCTTATCCATGGCCAATGCCATGGAGAAGATGCCAAAACCAGTCTATTATACCTTTGACGCCGTAAGAGGCAGGCTTTGCGAACCTACTGGCATGCATTGGAATTGCTATAATCCCGACTATGATCCTGGTCCTCCCCCACCTCCAAGGCCTCCAAAAGAACCCACTGCTCGAGAGCTGAGAAGAGCGGCCACCAGCGCTCTTTCTACCTCCGCCACTCCTTCGGAACCGGGTACTGCTCGCGATCATCTCCCCATCTCACCCGGCATATCATCCAGGCCTTATCTTAGCCCTCAAAACACTGCGTCTCAGCGGTATTATTCATCCAGCCGTGACTCAACCGAGGCCTCGTCTTCGATATTACGTCCTCACTTTCCCTCACGGCGACCCCCCCGGCGTCACTACCCCCCATCGCCAGAAAGCCGAGGACCATCGGTCTATAACCCTAGCTCACACCCTACTTCTAGTATGTTTTCTCCACAATCGGGTAATTTTCGTGCACAAACCGCACAACCACCTGCCGAGGCTCTCGCGTTGCCTCAACATGGTCCGATGGGGAGTGCGCAGATACCCGCAGGCTCAGCCAAAGCGTCGTTAATGCCTAACCGTAGCAGGCGCATGCGGCGCCCGAAACAGGATTTAGAACATGGCTCGCTTGAGTAGACTCGCAACAGTTGATCTTCCATCTTGACCCACTCATTTCATAAACATCTCCTTGGAGCTACTCGTGAATCATGTCAGAGGCTAGTCATAGTTGATATGCATATCGTCATCCTTATCATCGGCAGCGCCGACCCGTCCTTGTTTCGTATTTCTCCAAATCGTGTGGTAATTATTGTACAACATGCTTGTGTCTCTGGACGCGACGATCGGAATGCTATGCCTAAACTTAGAACCCTAGGAAGATTTGTCTTGGCGATACTGGACGGGTGTGGCGCGTCCCCTGTTGCGGTGCAAGGAATAGTCACGGTGAAACTTTGGTACTAGGCATTGCCTAGGGCTGCGAGAACTAAAATTGCATAACCCGCAGCCGTTGTATCCGACCTCAAGCCTAAACGTTCCCCTGGCTTGGGAACGACGCAGCATTTTCTCACCCGCATCCGCTCCATTCGTTGCAGTATACGTACGTGTTAACAGTGTCTATTCTGATCGATATTAATAGATAGATAGAAGATAGATAGATAGATAGATTACCCGCAGCGGTCCCGAAAATATGTAAATAACACATTCACGATCCGGCAAAAAACAAGCTTATATTCCAGCTATATACGCCCGGCCCTTTCGCAGCGTCGAATCCGAACGCATGTTACTAGATAGTCATCCATATCACATATCTCGTATAAATACATCATTATCGTGTTGCTTGTCATGGCTTCCCTTGTGCACTTGTGCAAAGGTTAGGGTGATTCTAGAATCGGAAAAACCGTGACGCCGTTGTGCACTCAGTCGGAGCTGCAGCGGGAGCTTCGTTTCGTAAGCCCAGCGTGAAGCTGGGTCGTTTTACTCGCGCTGTCTTGCGGGGATCTTTAAAATCGTCAGGAAGCTTGAGCTCTGGGAGGGAAGTCTCTGCAGTGGATCCAGCTGAGGTTAGGGTAGGGTTGGGCCTTGAAACGCCGCCTGTCAGAGCATTTTTAATTGCACGATCATAACGGTTGTTCGCTGGATTGGTAGGTGAATTCGGCGAAAGAATTTGGAGGAACATGTGTAGCCTACTATAAGCCACATCCGCGTCCCATAACATGACGCCTCCAAAAGATGGATATCGGTTCTGGGCGTCTTTGGCAATGCTCGATAAAGTTTGAACGTCGACGTAGCCGTTTCCTGCAGCCATGGAAGACCCAGGTGCCCCCAGGTATACCTTGATGTTGCGATTGGCGGATTGTGTTCTAGCCCATTTATCCCTACAAATCTATTGAATACATTATGAGTAAACTGCAAAAGTGGGCATACCAGGTATCGAAATTGAAGTCCTAGATGATTTGAGCAGCCGAACAATCTAGAGGGGACTTCAAGACTTACCGAAGGCCTAGATGTCTCGCAATAGTTATTATCTAGGATGCGTTGTAAGAACGGCGTTGGGATCAAGGTGAACAAGGAAAGGACACACAGAACTGAACATATACGGCATCAAAGAAAGCAGTATTCAAGGCACCACCGATATAAACATCCGGGAAAGGGCACTGCGGTGCCGCGGTGATATAATATCTAGAATACGACCATCCAAACGTCAGACGTGGGGAATAAATAAGATCAACAAATTTCTTACCGTTTGCTTGCACCCTTGGCCAACGACCGAATCTTGTCAACCATAGCAGCATAATGGGCGGATGTGCCTTTTTCGATATCCAGGTCAATACTATAAAACTCTATTCAAGCACATGCTCTTTAGTTAGTTTTCAATTGTGATGCTCACCCATCTAAAGCTACATTCCCCAAAGGTCGGATGATCCCCTCTGCACAGAATGTCAACACAAATTTCGCTGTACCAAATGAAAAATCCACATACTTCCGCCTACAAACACTATGAGCCTGACATCGCTAGAAATAATTGATGCACTTGCCCAAGAACATATCCCAAAGCAGCTGCCCGAACGCTGCCGCCTGAGCATCACTCGAGAAGCCTACTTCTGACGTTGCTCCACCTAGGCTGAGCGTGACAATCTTCCCATTCGCTTGACATTTCCGAATGTCTGACTCTAGGAATGAACAGTCTATGAGGTCAGTCCCAGGGAATGTGCGACCACTCCCTTGACCGCAAATCTGTCCCAGCCAAGGTCATGAGTCCGAGTACTCTCTAGGGTCAAGTAAAAAAATTACATTCGAGAAATCGAGTAGTGGAAGACCGCCTTTTCCTCGGAAAACATAGAGAAACGCCATGGGAATAACATCAACGGTGTCGTCGTCGCAGTAGAATGACAACCTGGAATGTGCTGTCAGCATGACGTTTTCGAGCGATAAAGAAGATATGACCTTTGCTGATGGCCAGCGGAATCTTGGCCCCAATACCTAAGCCTTCAGTCAAATTTAGTTGCACAGTGCGAGTATCTGCACGCACGCCGCAAGCTGTCAATATATTTAATGCGTAAGTGGTGTGGCAGTTAACAGATGACCATCACATACATTGTCTGACCTGTCGCTAGAAAAGGCTGATACCACGCCGCCAAGATATGAAGCGTGTAGCAGTAAAGTCACGAGCAACGGCCAGAGGGACGCGACCAGGGCAGTCATTATGAGGGGAACCGAAGGCACATCTTTTCGCACTCATCCAAATATATAAGTGGCGGTCCTCCATTGGATTGCAAGTCCCAGGATAGTTGCTTCGTGGTTTCTGAAAGTCGGGAGGGGTCGGGAAGACCAATTCCCGCAAATGATATAATTGGGGGTAAGTTGTATGGTGAAACATGCGATCCGTGGCGAGTGTGAGGATTTCGACTGCGGGTCTGGTCGGAGCAAGGGTACTTACGTATACTATACGGTATACTTCTCTGAGGAAGTTCACTCCACCTTCTTTTACGTGTTACACCTTCGTCCTTCGTGTGACGCGAGCTATAAATTATGTACTTCCGAAATTCGGGCTCAACGAGCACTTGGAGGCTGGGAGGGATTCCTTTCAAGACTATCGATAGACAAACAGCTTTGATTGTAAATATTACTCCTAGATTGAATTGTTTGATTTGGAGATCGTTGATTGGCTTCAACCTGGGAAGTTTTCGCAGCAGTGCATTAGCATGCACCTTTATCAACCCAAACGGACGAAACTGATTACATATGTAGATGTGAGAATAATTAGGCAAATTTATCCTTTCAAATTACATACCTCCAGGAGTTTCTCCTTGCGTCCACCATTGAGCTGTCCAGAGGTGGGAACTAAACATAGACTTAAGAAAGACGCAGAATGTGTACGCAAATGCCAAGGTCACCTGTATACAGCTTGGTTGCCCGCGGTGTATACGGCAGTGCTAGACCAAGAAGCAATTCCGGTACAACCTCCACCCGGGGCTGGCGTCGGTGTAGCGGCTCCCGCACAAGCGCTGACTGAGTTTCGTTAGATTCATGATCTGTTGGTAAATCTTCTGGACCTCACTTGGGCTCCATTCGCCATTAGGGTTACTTGCTGGCTGAGATGATGCAAACCATTTGGCCTGTATTCAGATGGTCAGTCTTCACATTGTGTGATCCTGTCAATCTAGGATAACCATCGCACCTGCCAGATATACCTGACCAGAAATTTTATTGACTCAGAAGAGAGGAAAGAAAGAAAACGATTCGTACCCATTGAAAGATACTTTCGAGCCGCCTGTATAACTGCTTCCAGCAGACCAAGCTGGAGCGGAACAAGCGGGGAAGGTAAAACCAGTTCCTCCTGCTGCAACAAGTGAATTTTTGATCACAAGATCGTAACGACCATTGGCTAGAAATTCATATTTTAAAGCTCGGCCTATGAGCGCGGTTTGTTCGCAACTCACCATAAGCTTGTGACGCGTCCCAGAGCATCACCCCACCAAACGAAGGGAAACTCGTTCGCATCTGACCAGCGATATTCTTTAGGGTATCGACAACAACATATCCAGATCCTGCTGCCGAGGTCGATGCAGGTGCACCAATGTATATCTTCACATTCTTGTTCGGACTGGTGTTACGCGCCCAGTCGTCCCTGCACCCGTGAAGTATAAGATGGCTGGTATTGCGTCCGGTCAAGAATTAGTCGATCACCAAATTCCAAAGTTCCAGTTCTGAATAGGCGTCAGCAAGCTCAGGTAATCATGAGCACATCTTACTCACATTCGCTTGGCCGAATGCTTGGAGACCACATTGATTATTGTAGAACCTGATAATCCTGGTGAGCAGTGCATAAACCCAGTGTCGCTGTCCACGCACTGAACTGCAGGCACGAAAATGGATATTTCAGTTTACAGAAGACTTGGTCGACGGAAACAATGTATACCATAGACTGCATCAAAGCTAGCCGCGTTGAGAACGGTACCCAGGGCGCCGTCAGGAAAGACGCACTGCGGAGCGGCAGTGATATAGTACCTTTAGAGATCATGAACCAAGAATTGCATTGAAATGTAAAGAAGCATACTTTTTGCTAGCTCCGCTTGCGAGTGAACGAATCTTGTTCACAAATGTGGCATAGAAGGTAGATCCGCCACCTTCGATGTCAAGATCAACTCTGCACAAAAGAATAGAATCAATCCATGGAACGAGCGAGGAAAAAATCGTACCCGTCAAGGACTGCGTTTCCAAATGGACGAGTGGATGAACTACCACCCAAAAAGAGATCCCAAATTGTCTGAGCAAAGGCAGTGGCCTGGCTGTCAGACTGGAAGCCGACAGAGGCAGAAGCACCTCCTAGACTGAGCGTAATGATTTTGCCCTTCGCTTGACAAGTAGCGATGTCAGAAGCCATGGACGCGCAATTAGCAAGGTTGGTGCCAGGAAAAGTTCCGTTATCCGTGGGGTTGCAGGTCTAAGCCCTTAACTTCAGAACAGCAATTCTGCGTAGACAACAAATGCCTGGACATACGTTTGCAAGATTAATAGATGGAAGTCCGCCAGTGCCAAAGAAAACATTCAAAAACGCGATCGGAAACACGTCAATAGCGTTGTCCTGAAAAGCTGAATATAATACCACTCGGATGGAAAAGCACACTGAAATTTACATTGCAATAGAATGAAAGCTTTTTCTGGAAATTGGCGGTGTCTGTTCCATGGGCCGCTCCGTAAGAATTTTGGCCCCAGTAACTGTCAAAAAGCGTGAATGAAGTCGTGTTTCAATTGACGTACACACATACACAGCAACCTGAGGGCCAGGTGGCTGTATTCAATGGCTTGGCTTGAAAATAGGACAGCAAGTACGCACATTGTCATAACGACTATTATCGAAGGCCCAGGTCTGAAGGAGGAAAGCTGCGGAGCTAAAGAGTGCCAGAAAATGCATCTCGCAAGCAACCACACTAGAGAGCTTCCTGTGGGACTAGATCATTGGTTCAACAGAGACAGCTGCTTTTATGCAAGGAGCAGTGAGATAACAGTTCACCAACTTCGGGCCTACGTATACCACCATGCGGTATTTCGCCACACGACAATGCAACCATGCCGGGGATATTCTTGGGTCGTACACATGAGCTGTTCACGGAAGATGTTTGCGTATGGCTAGTTAGCGCACGAGGAAGAATGTCTCAGAGCGGTCACAGGTGGCCACGGACACCGCTCATCTGAATCGTCATCAAATCCGGAAAAAAGAACTTGGCAATACACGTGAAGCACATAGATTCATGATAGATAGAGGCGGATCAGGCTGTTCCAACCATACATCACAATAAGCATATGATGGATTCATCGGTGGAAGATATGGAGGTAGACGTACCACGTGTGGTTGAATCTCACGTGTCCCATCTTAACTGGGCAACTTGAACCAGAGGGAGCGCACTGCGCAGCACAGAAAACAAAAAGAGCCACGAGGATTCAAACAGAGAGGCTACTTCGTACGTGAGGAAAGTGTAGTCTGTTGGCGACATTTGGGGACTAGGATCAAACAACTGTTTCGACCAACGCTTGCCTTCTCCATAGAATGAAAGCAAATGAAAAATTCAGGAATCTAAATACACTGACATGTACAAGAGCTGCATGGCTCGGATCAGGTGTGATATGAAGAGCAAGTACGCCAACAGAATCAGCCTGAAGAGGCAGAATCGCTTTCCCCATCGGCGGGTGGTGCAGGTGGACTTGTCCTCACAGGATCTATGTATGAGATATGGTAAAGGGAGGACTTGGTGATATGAAGACGGCGTACCGAAGTAGGGCTGAGCTTGGGCTTCGCGTGCTGTCAGACGCTCCTGGTGGTCATAGCGGAGAAGTTTATCAAGGAAATCGATAGCCTCATTCGATATGTATCGCTGGTTCTCTGAGGTAATGAAACGGGTCCATGGTTTTCTGGGGTACCTGAGGATAAGGTCAATCGATTGATCAGATAGATCACCAAACCAACCATACCTCCCCATAAGTTCATTGTATTGGGAATCGAGCCGTATGTTATATTTCTCCAGGTACGCGAATAGCTCGTCAGTTCCAAGGACCTTCGTGATCTTGACCAGCTGGTCATAGTTGTCGTGACCATGGAAGAAGGGTTCCTTCCGGAAAATCTGCACCACAGCTAAATGAATTGAAGTCCGAGTGTGCAATGAGGAAGAAATACCATCGATGCAAACATGCAACCGTAACTCCACATATCCAGACTGTAATCATATTCCTGAAAATCGACCAACAGTTCAGGTCCCTTGAAGTATCTTGACGCAACCCGGACGTTGTATTCCGTTTTTGGGTGGTAAAATTCCGCCAAACCCCAGTCAATTAACCGAAGCTAGAAATAAGGATTTTTAACAGCGAACACTAGCGCAGTTGATAGAAGAATTAAACCTTGCGGTGTTCATGATCTATCATCACATTATGTGGCTTTACATCTCGGTGCATGATCCCCTTCGAATGGCAGAAATCCAGCGCCTGAGTCAACAAATGTGAACCATGAGCTAGTGGTGCGACGGTGATCCATACCTTGAGGAGTTCGAGCATGTAGAACCGGACATCTAGGTCCGTAAAACGGGGATACAGAACCTTGAAATCAAGATTGTGAACGTATTCGGTGATTAGGCTGGGAATCTTGGAGGCTGGGTCGCGGACCACATCCAGAAGCGATACAACATTTGGTCCCCCTGCTAAATTCTGAAGGATTTTGATTTCACGCTTGATCTTCTTCTTCTTGACGGGTTTGAGGACCTTGATGATACATTTTTCTTCGGTAACCACATTTACACCCTCGAACACCTAATTGACGAAATGTCTCAAGACCTTGCAAATCTAGAGTGATGTATACACGAACCTCAGAGTATTTTCCACGCCCCACTTTCCGCACAATTTCGTAGTGATCCTGCGATCCCCATTGCACCTGCAGATTGTCTGGGAAGGCAAGGTCAGGTTAAATAATGATGGCAAGAAAGATAATCGACCATATTCGTGCCACGAGGGACCCAGACGAGCATTGACATCGGCATAGACGCGGGCGACAGATTTGGTGGTCGACCGGCCCATCGAATTTGTACGGAAGGGTTGAGGAGATCAACCTCTGCACAGTAAGAGCCACGAGGATGTCGTGCTATATATAAGTCCCACGGTCACTCGGAGGCCATTGTCATCTTGCCAATGTCTCCTCCTCACTGGCCGACACATCTTCGATACCTGCAATGCTCGCAGTTCCATTCTTCAGTTCCGTCTACTCTCCGTCTGACTATACAGGGCGCTACTTTCTCCGAAGGTCTGGCTTCGCTAAACCGTCCTCCTGTTGTCATTCGTCGAATATCGTCAACATCGCATCCAGCTTATGGCCAATATGGACTTTTTGCTGCAAAGAAAATCCCCCCCGGGACGCATATAGTCAACTACATTGGTAAACTTAGCCAAGAGCGCAGCTTTTCGAGATTCGCTAACCTAGAACACCAGGCGAGATACACTGCGATGATCGTCCAGACTCTGACTATGACCTTTCCCTTTACCGCGATCATGACGGCGTCAATGTTGGCATCGACGCTAGCACAATGGGGAATGAGGCAAGATTTGTGAACGATTATCGAGGCATCATGGCCAAACCAAATGCCATGTTCTCTGATCTGAAAACACGATCGGGAGAAATGCGAATGAGCATTTGGAGTTCAGGGCAAGAAATCAAAAAGGGTGAAGAGATTCTCGTGTCATACGGGAAGACTTGGTGGCGTGCTCGGGAACCTGATTCTCTTGTTTCCAGTTGATATTGACTATAGATGCAGGTACTTGAGTACAACTTCTTGAAGGGGTGTCAAGTTCGTATTACTATGAATCTGGCTCTTGGAGAGCTCTATGTGTTTGATCTTCGCGGTATTCATGACTTGAGATTACATGCATGCCCAAAACACGGAGATTACGCTAAGCACACTTGGAGAAGGGAAGGCTCTTGCTGTTCTCGATCCTTAATATCGGAGGCCCATCCTACAAAGTCCGAATGACGGACTTACCAAATGTTGATGATCTCCGATCTGTAAAAAGAGTACACGTGGCCGCGATGTAGGCAAACATGAATAAACATCTCAAATTTCACATTCGCCAAGTCTTCCCAGTACTCTGCTTTCATGCCTCCGCGTCTGCCTTCTCATCGTTTTTCCTCATTCATTGCTTTCTACTCTTGCTCTCGTTCTAATCCCGGAACATACACTCGATCATATTCACTGCTTCGATATCAATGTCCCCTCAACCAGCACTCTCGTCCGAAACTAAAACGGATTGGTGAAAAGGTAACTCAGTTTGACTCTCCGTTTATGTGCTCTTACCTTGGAACATAGCGTTTACTTCATGCAACATTACCCCTTTCAGCTCCAAAGAATCCTTACGAGACTCTGGGCGTAAAGCCGGATGCAACGGCGGCCGAAATCAAGAAGACGTACTTCTCTGTGCGTACATGCGTGTGCCATTCCTGATGTGCCTCTCATATCCGTTATCAGCTTGCTCGGAAGTATCACCCGGACACAAACCCTGATAAAGGTGCTCAAGACAAATTCGTCGAGATTCAGGAAGCGTATGATGTATGTTCATTCTTGCTTTGGTGTCGAGTCTGAGCCTTGATAAACACCTTAACATATTGCAGACATTGAAAGATGAAAAGAAACGGGCTGCATTCGACAAGTTCGGCGCCACTTCTCAACAACCTGGATTTGACCCTGACGCATTTGCTCGTGCTGGAGCTGGAGGTTTCCAGGGTTTCTCGGCTGGTGGTTTCTCGGGCTTCCAAGATCTTGGTGGGGCTTTCAGCCAGGGCGCGGGTGGGGAACTGTTTGAACAGCTCTTCGGTTCGTTCGCTGGTCGTCAGTCGCGAAGTTCGGAAATGTCAAAGGGTGCAAACATTGAGACCGCAGTCAATATTTCGTTCATGGAGGCTTGCAAGGGCACAACTAAGACGGTCAACGTATCGCCTGTCACCAACTGTAATACTTGTTCTGGCACCGGTTTGAAGCAAGGCGCAAAGAGAACGACATGCACAGCTTGCGGCGGCTCGGGAACCCAAACGTATGTTATAAACGGTGGGTTCCAAATGGCTAACACGTGCCGTGGTTGTGATGGTGTTGGGAGCACCATTCCTCGCAACTCACAGTGTCCGTCTTGCGGGGGTGTGGGGCGGGTCAAGACTTCGAAGGCAGTACAAGTGAATATTCCGGCTGGTATGTGGTGAATATATGTCTTTTCAATCTCCTGCTCATGACTTGACTACAGGTGTCGAGGACGGAATGTCACTGCGCATATCAAAAGCAGGAGACGCCCCGATATCAGGCAAAGGCCCTGTTGGGGACCTTTTCGTCAGAGTTAGGGTTGCACCTTCCAAGACATTCGTACGACAAGGTGCCAATCTCTATCACGAAGCACGCATCCCGGTGCACACAGCCCTTCTCGGCGGAAAAGTACGCGTGCCGACTCTTGACGGAGATGTCGAGGTCCGCATACCTGGTGGGACACAGCAAGGAGAAGAAATGGTCCTGAAAGACCGAGGAGTACCTCCGCCGTATGGGGGTGAGAAGGGGGACCTCTTTGTTGCCTTTTCAGTCGTGCTTCCTAGGTAAGGCTTACGCCGGCATATGACGCTGTTTCGTGGTTGTCAAACTTACACTGGATAGGTCTCTTACGAAACGTCAACGAGAGCTTCTACAGCAATACGCTGACGATGTCGAGGGCCGGTCTCGACCTTCACAAACAACCCCCCAGGCGAAGAAGACGCCACGGGACGATACAGACAACGGTACGGACCTTTTCACTCATCATCCGCCATCGTTATCGTCCAGTGGTTGGATGTCTCGCACTTGGCAAGGCATTCGGAGGCTCATTGGCTTTTAATTTTTTTGTTTTCTGGCATGTCTTCTTATTGGCGACCTTCCGTACCGTCTTCTCATCTGAACATTCCCCGATGCAGTCGCCGAAGCTTCGAGTTATGCTAATAAAGAGGACGCGCCACGAGGGGAGGAGGAAGAAACTGAAAAAAAGAGAGCTACAGGATAATGAAGACCACACCTAGATTATTCTACTAGACACATATAAAACACTTCACCGTAATGGAATATCGGTTTCCAATCGCGACTCATTCCGCCTAACGCCCTGAGCAATTAGTGTCGCGGTCAGTAACGCTTAAAAATTTAAGTGATGAATCTCAACGCCACAAATTCTGCGTGCTGTAAGTATTCGGGTTTGGTCAACTCGTGACGGTCGCGTTTCATTTGGGCATACTTATCCCTTAGCTTCTACCATTACGGCGACCTGGCGGACAAGCTTCCGACCCTTCGCCAACCTCCTGGTTGCAACCTTGCAACGAGGCGAAGGTTTAAGGTTCTGAGCCAGAACTTGCTTGAGAATGATCCCCAAGCTTGACGGTTATTGTCTACTTTCTTGGAATCGGTTGCATTCCCAGAGATGTCAAAGGAGTTTCTTTGAGGTTTCTCGTGAGGTTTTCACAAAGGTCCGTCAAACAAATTCTCGCTAATCGGTAATCTAGATACTAAGTACGCCCTGATATTGCCCTAATATCGGCTTATGAGATCTGCCTTCATCCACACTCCGATCCCTTGCTGAGAGCTGGGAATGGCAAAAAACTAGTACTCTAGCCCCCAACCGAGGAGTATGCCAAAGGGGAACAAACCTATACTTATGTCGGTTCTGGTGCCCCGATTCGATACCACGAGACGGTGCCACCGACATTGGTATAAAAACGCGTCCTAAGATGCCATATACCACGCGAAGAGTTCCTACCCCCGCCTCCACAAATTTATTCCCCCTCCGGCCCAGTATCTTCGCATCCATACACTAGAATGCGGAACCCTCTTGTCCTCTTTACGAACCTCTATACGAACGGGTCCACCTTCAGCGACGAGTCTGACAAGGTCGACGCGAAGGCGACCCCCACTCCCTCCGAGACCTGCTCGACGCTGGAATATCTGGACTCTGCCTCAGACAGTTTACGATCTGTACCCTCCACGACTGTAGATCAGGACCAGCATGAGCAACCAAAACTATCGACCTTTAGACTTTTCATGACGCACCTGGGGTGTGTCTTCGGAACTATTGCGACTACAAACAACTAGCTAATCGAGATCTGTTATCAGCGCGGCCTTGACTTTATTCCTCGCTACCACCGATGCGGTCAGTATTTTAGTTGCTGGACATGATACTTGAAAGGACTCACGTTCCCATGGGGCGATGTCAGACCATTGTTTCTACGAGTTTGCCGACGATTGCAAGTGACCTAGACGCATCCCCGATTCAATACACTTGGGTTGGCGTCGCTTACATGCTAACGCAAACTGCTTTGCAACCGCTGTACGGCAAAATCTCTGATCTTGTCGGCCGCAAGGTCAGTGATTAGCCACAGCTGTTACAAAGTCAAAAATTCACCGTCTTGCAGAACGTCCTGTTTTCAAGCATGGCGATATTTGCTCTAGGCTCTTTGCTCTGTGGGGCAGCTCAGGTGAGACGCCTGTCGGTTGAAAATCGGAACGATTCATGATGATGGCAACTTACAGAGTATAACCTGGCTCAATGCGGCCCGAGCTTTAGGTAATGTGGATCTACTCAAGTGACCTCAGGCTAGAATTATAACCCTGAGTCATCCTCAGCTGGTATTGGCGGAGGCGGAATAGTCAGCTCAGTCTGGGTCATCACCGCCGAGATCGTTGAGGTCCAGCATCGCGCAAAATGGTCACAGGCACTCAGCGTGACTTGGAGTTGCTCTGCCATAGCTGGACCTCTTCTTGGTGGCCTATTTAGTAGTAAGGCCTCAAATTGTCTTGCCATGCAACTGACTTTGTTGATATGCTGTTGTACTAGATGAGAGCGGCTCGAGTCCTCTGAGCTGGAGATGGGGATGTAAGTCGTATCACATTTGACGTCCTCAAAGTTGCACTCATGATTTAACCAGTCTACTTGAATCTCCCTGTGTGTTTTGTGGCTTTCCTTGTGCTTTATCCATCCCTCCGAGGTGTGCGCCTAGGAAGGTCGTCTGACGCTTCATGGCGTACGATGGCCGAGAAATTCGATTTTGTAGGATTGTGAGTTATATTCGACCTCCTAAAATTGCCGCATATAGATCACTGGACATTAGGATATTGTTTACGGGCGGGACTAGTTGTATTGTCCTTGGCTTTAGCTTTGCGACCAACAATGGCTGTGGGTAACATTTAATTTCCGGTCTCACCTAGCCTAATATGCCCTTTTATCAGGGGCTGCGCCATCAACTTTGTTGCCCATAGTCCTGGGCCTCGTTGTTCTTGTCTGCGCGGGATTTTACGAAGCCCACACCTCACGCGAATGCTTATTTCCCCCAAGCACTTTCAAAGACCCCACAGCAGGTTTGTCCCGTTGTCTCGTCGGCATTTCGCAAACTGCTCATTCTACATAAGTCATAATCCTCGTCGTCACATTCTTGCATAATCTCGCTTTCACCGCTGGAACATTTTACCTTGCTTTATACTACCAAGTAGGTCTCCTGACGTTTCTTTGGCCGTCTTTTGCTTATATTACCCCCTGTTTACAGGCTGCCAATGGCTCCACTCCGCTGGAAGCTGGAATCAAACTCCTTCCATATGCTCTTGGTTCATCATTGGCATCGATGCCAGCAGCATGGTTCATAGGATACTGGCAAAAGCGCACGAAAACCACCAGCGGGCAGAACTTAATGATATCTACTGGATTAATTGTCTCTACGTTGGGTTTTGGTACGTGGTTTTTAGAAACAGTAATCTTCCCCTAACTCCATATTCGCAGGGCTTCTGATACTCCTCGACGAGTATACCTCCCTAGCCGCCCAAGTCGGCTTCCCCCTTATTGCTGGTATCGGATTGGGGATGCTGTTCCATGCACCATATCAAGTCTTCACCAGAGCGCTAAAGCCTCGGGAGTTGGCCACTGGGACGAGCGCCTTTTTTCTGGTCAGGTTCACTGGCGCGATGGTTGGCCTGGTGAGCTTCTTTGTCTCTGTACAGCGCATGTTCTGATGCCTCTCAAGGCTATTGCAGGCGCCGTTTTCTATGCCCGGGCATACCACCGCTTACCTGCCGGTCTCCCATTGAACAAGTCCAATTCGTCGATCGATTATAGTCTTCTCAGGTCTATAGAGCCTTTGGCCGTCAGGCAGCAAGTTCTACATGTTGTCTCTTCATCCATCCAGGTATGTTAAGCTCCAGAGAGGATTGGCACGGTTTCTGATATTCTTGTAGACGGTCTGGATGGTCTGCTCGCCCTGTCTGGGTCTCGCATTTCTGGTCTGTCTTTCTACAATCTATCATTGCAACCTCCCCGCTAATATATCATTTCTAGTTGTCGGTACTGTTGAAGAAGATGCCTATCCATGATATTCCTATTGAAGAAACGCATTCTATCGAGAAATCGACCAAGATAGAAGGATGAATCATTTTGTATCATCTGTAAAATTTTGTACTCCTGATGAGAAAAAAATATCAGCGTCGTGAACAAGTTCACGACGGTCAAAGATTCTGATAATAAGCCTCCTCATAAGGTCAAGAATGCATCGCCGAAGAAGTGATGAAGCCAAGGAACATTTGATCGTGATTTATGGAGGTAACGATTGGGACAGAGATGTGAACATGAAGCCTGTCGAAATTATCGTTAATCAGGGCCTTGGATTTTAAGCGGAGGGTCAATGCATACTTGCTCTACCCCATGCCGCGCGAACGTTGATGTGGGGAAGAAGAGAAGGAAACGGCAATCAACGCACCTTAAGTGTTTCCCAAGTTTAGCGATTGAATGTGATTGGAGAAAGGACTGCGCAGCGGGCCGGTGAGAGGTCCTTCTTCTGAAGAAGTGGCCACACAAGCCAACCCTAAAACTCTGGAGATAAATCTCGGAGATGAGGACCGGATTTTGAGCATGGATCAGTGTCCCAGGAACTGGGCTAATTTAAATAACGATTCCACTCACCCTGTGGATCGCTTGGAGATGTTTATTCAGATCGATTAGACAGCTTTGGGAGAATTTAATGTCGGAAATGAAACTCGACACAAATCTATGGATTTTCCCCAGAACAGTTTCTCGCAGGGTTTCATTCTACAGCATGAAGCACATGGTGAGGAAGGGGTATACTGTAAACGAATGGTAGATCGAGGATGGTATCAACACAAAAACCATGAATAGTCTGAGTCTCCGTGGGGAGTTGTTCGTTGAACGGGTATGATGCAAACTGAGGTCGATATGCAGCTGCTCAGGTGACTTCAATCCCGTCCTGCTAGTACTTACGTGGTGTCGACTTGCTGATCTGGGATGGGATGCGAAATGCCCAAATCTGGGCTAGCATCGCATGTCTGGACCGTATCAGTAATAGTCTGTCGGCAGTGGGGAGAGAGTATCGTCAGACCGCTCCCATCTGATGCTTTCGAGGTGTGGACAGCTGAATGACCAAGGCCGCCTTCCCTAGATTATAGTATAGCGATCCAAGGTCCGGCAGACACTGGCTAGGATTCGGAAATCACGAATCTCTTATCGGCTGAACTACCCATCCGAAAAGTAGAGAGGAATCCGGGGATTGCATAGAGTAAGTAGATGTAGGCGCAGTATGAAGGCATTGGCAATGATCGATATTGATGTGGAAGCAGAATGATGCGGGCCGGTCGTGAGAGGGTTTGCTCGAGGTATTTATGAGCACACGAGCACAAAAAAACTGGATGGCATCTGGTAAACCTGAATTGCTGTTGCAGATAACTCTTGAAAGAGACGGTGTAAGCTGAGGCCTGACGAGACAAGACGAGGAATGGTGATGGCAAGCTCTGGCGAGCCGCAAACAAGCCCTCACACGCCTTTCACATTAACCACCATGTCATCACCGTTGCTCACTCCAATGATCTCCACAAGCCCTTCCCCTCCCACTTTTTCAATCGGACCTCCTCAAATCACACGATCCCTATCCACAGCTTCTATACAGGCTCTGGCTGATGTCCTCAGTAGTGCTCCTTCCTCGACGTCCACAGTCCATTTGCCGGAGGGTGATGTACAGGTCGTGCGAGAGGAGGGCCTGCGACATGCAAATGTTCAATTAGAAGCCAGGTGAGACTCCTTTTCTTTTCTGTCTTGATGTTCACTCTACCTTTGTTGGGCGTGCCCCTCATCGGAAAGCTGAACAGATTGACTCCAGGAGCACAAGACACGGTCTGGTGTTGCCATCGTCCATCCTTCGCACACACGTTGACCAATTTATTTTTAAACAGGAGATATAAGACACAGACATTTGCTATCCAGTTGCTCGAATGTTTGCGGTCACTACATGTACCGTTCTGGTCCACGTCTGAACTTACCCCAGGAAACATTAAAATCCATAAGGTGTCAGGATCGTTGACCAACGCCGTATTCTTCGTTTCATACCCATCTGTGCGAAGGTCTCGTACAGTTTTGCTTCGAATTTACGGATCCTCATCTGGTTCCCTTATCTCTCGCCCAAGGGAACTCCATACGCTTCATATTCTTTCCTCTCAATACCGGATAGGCCCTCGCGTGTACGGTACCTTCGAAAATGGTCGGGTAGAAGAGTATTTTGAATCAACGACGCTGACGGCAGCTGACATTCGAGATCCCACTGTCAGTCGATGGATCGGTGCACGTATGGCAGAACTCCATTCGGTTGATATAGACGTCGTGGAAAATACTTCAGCACATACCCGCGGGGAAGGCAGAGGTTGGGTGATAGGGGTGAAGAAGAATGTCCTGTCCTGGTTGCGCCCAGCGGAAGAAGTTCTTGCCTTGCCCTTTGTCAAGCATACTATTCGGGTCGAACTTGATCTGCAGAAGTTCAGGCGAGAATGGAAGACCTATCTGGATTGGTTGTCGACAGTAGACGATGTCCACAATGGCAGTCGCAGAGTCTTCGCACATAATGATACCCAATACGGCAATATCTTACGGTTGCAAAACCCCAAGGATTTCGTTGACGAACATCGTCAAGTAAGCCCTTTCTGTCTCTAATTCATCTGGGCTGTAGTACTCATGGGATGAAAATTTTCATCAGCTCATAGTCGTTGATTTCGAGTATGCCTCCCCTAACCCAGCGTCTTTCGATATTGCCAACCATTTCCACGAGTGGACCGCGAACTACCACTCTTCAACACCTCACATCCTTGACCATTCCCGCTATCCTACTTTCGAAGAGCGCCGTAACTTCTATATCGCTTATCTTGGCCACACCACCACTTCAGGAGAATACCCAATCCAGGACAACGCTGAGCATGAGCTGCAGTTGATAAATCTGGACAAGCAGGTTCACTATTGGAGTGCCGCGTCGCATGCGATGTGGGCTATCTGGGGGATTGTTCAGGCAAGAGAGGACATAGAAGGAAGCGTCGAGGAGCCCGAGTTCGATTATCTTAGTTATTCCATCTGCCGTATGGCGGCCTTCCGTCGGGAAATGCGAGTGCTCGGGATTTAGTTTGGGGCATAACGCTCGAAACTTGTAGTAGTATCATATATAGGTTTTCACCGGGTATGGGGTCCTCACTTACTTAGCGCACAACAGTGTCCAGAGATAACTTTGGAATGGATGGGACCAATGCTAATAGATTGATTGACAAGAATGATATCGATATCGGATGAGAGTATGTGGAATAAAAACATGTGGTTTACTAAGATGCGATGTGGACTTGGTTGGAGAGATACCCTAGACGAAAACAAATAGCAAGAGGGGAATAATGAAACTGCGATGGTGGAGATTTTTTGATCAAAACTAGAGACAAGGGAAAACGTAGGTATGTATAGGATTCCTCGATGGACAACGATTGATGACTGTCCGTCCTGGCGGTATAAGCAATGGTAAAAAACCGTTCAAAAAGATGACAGAATCAAGGTGAATTTCGCGTATATCATCATGCCCACACCTTCTCGTGCAGCCTCGAAGAACCCATGGCAAGCTCCGTCGACGACCATGGCGAGTTGGCCATGATCTCGCCCGCTGGGCTCGAGCCGTGAGGGTATGCCGACTGGGCGAGATGACTGCTTCGTGAGAAGCTTCCCCAGTTCCCTGCACTTCCAGCTCTGACATGTCCATTCGTCCTGGTAGGCCCATCATTTGAAGACATGGCAAAGGACGAGTGTCCTGAGACGGGGGGCGACGCGTTGAAATTGACATCACCCTCTGATCCGTTGAAGGAATGGCGGACACTGGAGCTCGTCGAAGCATTGGCCTTGTGGACACGCTGCTGTTGCTGCTATATCTTGTGTTAGGTCGATGTTCACAAAGTAAAGAGGACTAACGAACGGGGTTGTAACCCACGATTTCGCGACGCGCATTATTATGCCTTCCCAAGTCAGGACCAGCCGTAACTGGGGCAGGCGATTTCTGCGATTTCTGTTCGGGGGCGGGCAACAAGATACCATTGCTCGCGAAGGTAGGGTAGGCGGACTTGTTTTGCTTGACGGAGGTATCATGCACCGTCGTATCAACCCTCAACGAGCCTGTCGGTGGACGAGCGAACTGGAAGGAATTGCCGTCAACCGGGGTGGCAAGGTTGTTCGGTTCTTGGGTACGCTTTCCTGAGATACGAGCCAACATCGACACGCTCGCTTCGTTCGGATCGCTGTTGGTGCTGAGCGAACGTGCGCGGCCATCGGATCGTTGCTGGGGAGTATTATCAGTGGCGGGAGTGCCCCCACCTCCTGTGGCAGCCGTCGCGCCCGACGTCGGCAATTCAGTGTGAATAAAGCAACATCTTTTCCCATAAGGGCATGTCCCAGAAACCCAGAATGTCTAGATATGACTGGTCAGCGATATCTAGGGCGGCGATGGAAGGAAGCTTACCCTGCAAATTTCGGTCTTGTACTACATGAGTGTGGCGAGTTCAGACTACATGCGACATAAAAGAAATTGTAAACTAACCTTCGGATGGCGAGCTACTCGGCGAAGCTCATCTTCTCCATGGGCGAATTGGCATTTCGTCCCATACCGACAAGTACCTTTCTCCTCCCAGCTGCGGCAGAGTTCAGTTTTATATAGACCTAACTTCCGATTGTTCGCGCTCGGTCCCTGGCCATTGGTGCTTGTCGGGCTGGAAACGGACTCGGCACCGACACTCATATTCTGGGGTGGAAGGACAGCGTACTGGCCAGTATACTGAGTTTGAAGGCGGGCGGCCATGACTGCAGCGTCCGGAAGCTGATATTGCTCCTGGGCAGCATAATATTGGTTGGGGTACATTGGCATCGCAGGCATACCTGGGCCTGGTTGGAACAGACCGGGAGGGAAAGGCTGCATATTATTATTCATCAAAGCCATCGCAGCTGCATCACGGATCGCCGCCGATGGATCAGAAGCAGAGTGGTGGTGAGTCGGACGAAAGACATTGTGCTGCTGCTGAACACGTGCAACCGCAGGATGGTGGCCTTCATGATGTGGTCCAGGAAGCATCATGTCGTACAGCTGCTGAGTGTTACCTAGCGATAGATGAGACGTATGACCAGGGTACGGCATCGCAGGTGGACTGGCAACGACACCCTGGAATCCGCGAGGTGGCTGTCGATAAGCTGCGGGTGGGAGGTTATTATTGGGTCGCCCTTGAACAAACTGTGGTGCGGGAGGCGCTGCGATCGGGTGTCCTTGGGAAAGGGGGTTGAAATTGCGCATTGGCATATTATATTCTAACTGGAGGTCTTCCTGAGTTAGCGCAAGAGGCTGATTGAGCTGTGACTGGCTGCTTCGATAATCATACATCTGAGGATGCGGTTGAGGTTGTGGTCGGTGAATGTGATTGGTAATGGAAGGATACGACAGCTGCTCGGCATTGGCACCCATGTTTTCTCGATACTGGCCTTGAGGTCTTTGTTGTTGTCGATCAACAGCTTCGGGAGTGTCACCAGCCTGCTGCAGGCGGCGAAGATCGGCAGTGGAAAGGCCGCCGCTGAAAGAGTGCGGACGTTCTTTGATTTCGTTACCCGTGTTCACGGTGAGAGGAGGCTTGTTCAATAAGGTACGACTCGGCACCGAACCGACAGACTCCTGTGAGCTAGATACAGTGGTGTCTGTGGATGAGCCGCGAGAGTGAGAGATGGTAATCTCATGTTCAGATGCTTGGGGCGACGAGCCGACACTAGTATTGGACGACGTCTCCAGGGGGCTCGCTTCGTTGAGGTGAGCAACAGCAGCCGCCGCGATCTTCGACTTTGGGGGTGTGTGAATCTGACCATGAGCATCCTCTGTGTCCCCAGTGACTTCACCGATCTTCAGCCTTACTATCTCGTCTGCAAGGTCCCAGCCTGCGGTCTCGGAATCAACAAGCTGGCCATTTGTGTTAAAACGCCAACGATTTCCGGGCGCCGTCGGGCGGTCGGGGATATTGTTGTCGGTACGAGCAGGCATACTGGAGAGAGGTGTTGAAATTTTATAAAGACCTGCCGAATTTGACCTTCGCGTGGCGGTTAAATGAGCGGGTGCGGGGTCGTGCGATGTTGGCGAGGGCCAATTCTGAAGATGGCGCGATCCAATAATGAGAATTGGGGGGGGGACACGTGGCAAAGAGCACAAACTTACCTCTAGGTTCAACTCGGTATTAGAATCGTGAGCTGCGGACCAATGACGGTTGTCGGCGGTGTAGTGTTGGGGATTCTGAGATGTAGGAGTCCGAAGGTCGTCGTCTTCGATGGTAGGTTGGAAGTTTTTCGTCGATTGGGCTGCTTTCGTGACTGCTTCGTGCATTTACTGTAAGTAAAGATTAAGGGAGGAGGTGGGGCGAGGAGTGACGGAACTTACCAGTTAATTAAAAGTTGTTGTTGCTTCCAGTGATGTGGATAAAAAGAACTTGAGGACAAGGTAATAGGTGATAGATACGACGGCCAACTTGGAGGTCGATGATGATAAGAGGAAGAGGCTAGAGCAGCAAACAGATAGGTATAAAAACGGGGTTGGGGGCGTGAGGATCGTGAATTTGCGGGTCGTAGTAGGTCGGAGAAACCACCGGATGACAGAAACGGGGTTTGCTAGAATCTAAAGGACAAAGTGAGGTTAAGAAGGAAGAGAACGTGAGGCTGGGGGGAGGCATTCACGGAGTCTCGTCAAGCTTTTGATCGCACGCAACGTGCCCTACGCCTGTCCTTCTTCCACAAGGCTTTCCCGAATAATTAATCGCGGTGTCGTGGGCGTCAACAGCGTATTATACCTCAATAACCAGCTTGCTGGCTTGTTGGGCCTTGAGATTGTGCTGCGGAATATTATTACGGTTGTGCGGGGAGAGGTTGAGGACCCCAGCAAAACGAAAATTATGGCTGTCCAACTCCAACCAGCCTTTCCCCTTTCTGGCCATCAAGGTCCTTCAAACTCCGAACTCTCTCTCGCACTCCATCTCTCGCCGTAACTATCTCCACAATTCTCTCTCTACACTTCTTCATCCTCAAGAACACACCAGCTATCCAAGTACCTCGGGACGGCGCGTTGTGAGGTCGTCTAACGATACCGATCCTCTAGCACATGTTGCCAATCGGCATCATTACACTGATGTCCGACCGTCGTCAACGACACTGCACCACCTTCGTACCCTTCACTTCATCGCGTTTTGTGAAATACTTGTGCCCATATCCATCGATGTTCATCGATGCCGATAACGATTTACCAGGATCTACTAACGGCCACCATTCATCCACTTCGAAATAACCTCAGGGCAGTCTGCTGATTGATAAATTCCTTCCCGAAGACTCGTTTCTGCGTTCTGGATGCTGTTCCAACCCCCATGGACTCTTCACAACTCGCGATGCAAGCTCTGCTCTGTGCTTGTGGAGTGTTGCCTCGTGTTGATGCTCAGATCTGATTCACTACGGTACTTTTGAAAAATATCTCCATATTCGCCCCGCTCTCCGCTCTGACCTTCCTGACGTCAACTGTTATTAAGCCCTTTGACGTGAGCAGTGAGCACGACTCTTGGTAATAGCAAATTCTTTCTCATTTACTTTGCTTGCTCCTAAAAATGTGTAAAGAGGGCAGTAAATCAGCAACGTATGTGTTCAGAGAAGCTTCCTAAGAGAAGCTTTCTACTATGTAGGGATTTCCAATAAAATAGAATAAAATATGCTTCTCTTCGGTCGATCATTGATGAAATACTCCAGATATATTTCAAGTCCGCGAATTTGAATCGTATGATGAGCGGCGTACATCATGTAGAATCGTCGTTATCAGTGAAATCGGGGGGCGTAACAGTTGTATGTGCTCACCTTTTACCTGACAACGCCGTTTCGGAGAATTTCGGAGAACTGATTGGCATTCGTCACCCCCTTCATGAAGCGAAATTTTCGTGTCGCAAAATCAAACCGAGCTGAGTTGGAGCTGGGCCAAGGAAAAGAAATACTTGTAGCCTCTGTACCTGTTCATGCTGCTCTTCCTTAAGTCAGGAGCGGCTCTTCAACCCACCTCGCCGGCATTATTGATCAGGGACATGGAAAGCTTGCATTCCAAGTCACTGAAACACGAACGACACCGCCGACCGAAGTGATCCAAATGTTCATGGTCTACAAAGTCGAGCAGGAACATTAAAGTCCTCCCAACCTGTCGGTTCTTGCATGTATACAGACATGTCGTCGAATCCTGTTTCTCCAGGAAGGCCCGCATACCCTAATATCAAAACACATGTTTAACATGCTGCACGCCCCGATTGCCATCGATAAGCGACTCATTCGGATTCAGGTTGGTGTAGGTGACAAGGAGGCCATTCACTCCTGCTTTCTGATAGACATCCGTTTCCCGTCAATATGAAACAGTTGGATTTTCGTATTCGATATCAAGTCTCAAAGAAATGTTCGGCCATTGTCGAGACGGTAGACATATTTACAGGCGGTGAACGCAAAAAGTACTACATCTCATCATGCGTCTATCCCTATAGATTAGTATCGCCTCGTGTCTAATGAAAAGCTGGGACTCACAGTAAGAAGTTCCCACCAGCATCGTAGAAAGGCTCTGAAGCTGATCCTCGTTAAACATGTACTGATCCTTGTGCCAAGTGTCCTGTAAAAAGCAAAAAACAGATCAAGTCAACCCGAACCGCGTAGATGAATGTATCGTACTTGATGAGTCTATGTACGCCATATTCCATCAGCCAAGGCTTGACATGATAAAAGATCGACGCCGCATACCTTTTTGAACTCAGATGCGCACTTCCGAATTGTGGTAGAGATGGGAGGTGGATCAGTGGCATGAGGCGCCAGAACTAAACGAGGAAGGCACAGTCATGAGGCATTGAAAACGGAGGTCGGACAGGGCAAGAAGCATACCTTCAGTAAGCGAGGGGATCCACGGTTCGACTGAGTATGGGAGACTTTCTATCAGGGCGCATAATCCAAGGATCGCGGAATGAAGCGACCGCAGAGATTCCGCGTAGGTTGGGTCGCGTCTAGGGGGCAGAGTGGTTTTACGGGTCAACGCTACGAAGCGATTCTGCGGGGAAGTGATCAAAATCCGGGTACAGGACAGACAGCGGATAGCTTACCTTCAGGGGTAAGATGCTTTGACGCTGAGAACACCTGACTATTCCCGATAGGGCTTTGGAAGCCATCTCTCGGACCTCCACATTCTCATCGCCTAGACATTCCAGAAGAACATCCATGACCTGCATGACACCATCTTGGGATATCGACAAGAGATTACGATAGAAAAATACTACCAGTGCCGGCAGTGCATGTAACCGTATCCGCCATGACTGCAAAGTTCAATAACCGTTGCAGATCGGTAACACTAAGCGTGCACTTACCTGCGACGATTTGATGGCCGAGGCAAAGTTGTCCAGGATCACGGCGACGTATTCTACAGGTGGTGATACAGCGGACAGGACGTACAGGACTGCGGAGCTGTACATCTGCAAGTCTGAGTTGTCGTTGAGCTCTGACATGCGGAGAATCTCAGGCCTGGCGTAAGGTTAGGTCGGCCCGAGAAATGTTGAAAATTATCACAAAAACGCACATTAAGGGAACTACGTATGGGAAGATCAGGCTTGCTTGGGGACCATGTGCAGAAACCCAGATCCATTGTAGTACTGGGTATCCATCAGCATCTTTCGAAGGCGATGCCATCCAAACTTACAGGTTAAACCAACTTTATCGTACTAGAATCCGACATGAGAATATTGCGGGGATCGTAGTGAGGAAAACGGACTTGCCTCAGATTGGCTAACTCGGGGAGGTGGAAGACGCTCTTCGCGCCACTGCGGCAACTTGGTCTGGATGTCAAGGATACGGTGAAGATATTTCGCCTCACTGATTGAAACATGTTAAACTTAAAAAAGGAAAATGTTGAATTCGTTCATACCGGATACGCAAAGGGTCGTCAGAGGTTTCGCATGCGGTCAGGAATGCGCTGGTGGACGGATAGGTAAGCCGCCATTGATTTCTACTGAGATTGAAGAGGTTTTGGCAAATATGGGCTCTGAGCTGCGTGGGAACTGAATGAATCCGAGAAATAGAAGCCGATAGAAGAAGCGTACTTCAGCGTAGTCCGTGTTTGCATTATCAAACAAGATCTGAATATACCTGTCCGCTTTCGAGTTGAAGAACATGCCGAGGGCGTCCACGAGGATGCCAAAGAGGGTGACAGATTTGCTCACTGTGTAGTCTGTTCAGCAGCAATGCAGAAAAATGGACCATGGATTACTTACTTGCGAAAGCAGAATCCCCTTTGAATTCGAGGGGCAGCGCCAATATCCAGTCTATCATGACTTGATTACGGCGTGGATCAAGGGCTCGTAATTGGTACTATTCAGGATCTTTGTCAATTTTGAGAGATGTTTTCCAGTAAGATGGGCTTACATGGAAGAAGCTTTCCCAAAACATGAGAGTGTCAGGTTTCATCTGGGCGAAAATTCGATCGAGTCGTGCCGCAGTCCATTCCCACAAGGTGTCAACGAGAGACTTTGGCCAATGCTTAGATCCTAGGGAGATGTTTTAGTAGATGCGGGAGATGTCTTGAACAAAGTGTACAAACCACGCAGTACTCCGCTCAAAATTTCGGCACTTGCACGTTGTTTGAATTTTTCCGATTCGCATAAAGGAACGTCAATGGTCGAAAGGAGATTTTCAAGCCCTTCATGCTCATATATTTTTGCTGCAAAAGAACGTCAGCATCTATGCAGGTCACACGGAAATCATACAGAGGCCCACCCAAACTCTTGATATAGGCAATATTCTCCTTTCGCAATTCGATATTCCCACCAGATTTCCCAGATTCTTGACTCCAGAGCACTAATAAATTTGGAAAATAATCCGCCTTGGTCACGACATCACGAATGACGCTCAGACATGGCTGGGACTCCGGATCCCATGCAATACCTGAACTGTTTCCGACGACTTTATAAGCCTTAACAGTCCGGGCCCAAGTAATGAAGCCTGTGCAAATCTTATCGACATATAGACCGCTGGAATGATTCCCGTTAAGAAGCCGAAGTGATGAAGGAAGAATGACTTACCAGCTGACATCAACGGGTTGTTCGAACATCTGCATGAATGTTGCAGGATTCGTTATCTCAAGCTCCTCCTCCAAGGGGTTGCTCCATTCGTCAAGCCACAAGGCCTCCCTCGATTTGGAATACGTTCTAATCTTGACAAATGCCAGTGTTTTTACGAGAGCCCTATAGCGAAAGGGATCAATGATATAGGCATTATCAAGTAGAGAGATCTCTCACTTCTGGGCGGTATAACGAATCGTGGGCTGTGGGCTGAGAGTCTGTTCCATGAAGAATCTGGCCACTTCAGGTGCGGTAGGAGCGTCTCGTCGGAGCAAACCCAACAGGAATCGCGACGCCATCTGTACATATCGCCACTGAATGTGTCGATAATCAGTCAAACGCATAAATCCGATTAAAATGCCATTTACATGTGTCGAGGGCCTCACGGCAGCTTCAAGGATCGACGATACCTATGGCAAGAATGTGATTAGATTGTATGCCAAGATTGCTACTCAAAGCACATACAGCATCGTTATAGACCGCTGTTCGGTTTGAAATTCTGACCAAAACTTTTTCCAAAGCATTATTCAAAAGTCGCTGGTCGACAAGATTCGGTGAAAATTCTGACAGCAAGTCGTGCAAAGCCGCCTCCACGCCAGGACTGGCGAGCACGTAGGCATCCGTGTGGACTGCTTCTTCCGTGAGATGACCCAAACAGTCTTGTGCAAGACTGTTGACAAGCTTTTGTACAGAGGGCTTTTGTCTCGAGATAAGGCTTCTGATCGCGTGAATACAGAATCTGAGATGAAACACACCTTTTCCTCGTGCTGACAATTGAGGAGAGATAGTAGATAACGACTATGGAAACCTGGGTCTATGAAAACATAAATACAATCCAGATGAATATCTGCATGTAAATATTCTCACCACCAAGTGCATATGCAGCTACAATGAATCAGAGCAATGCAGCACTCTGGGGAGATAATATACATACCGATGCCTTTATTCCAAAGAACATAAAGAGCGCCCTTCATTCGGTCGGGATCATTTCCTTTACCCAAGGCATCAAACAATGCGGGCAGTATATATCGGGTTGACCGAATATAGTACTGTCCTAGAATTAAGTCTAAGCCATGCAAAATCAAAAGATCAACCTACGCCGCAGACATTGTGAAGTACGCTTTGTGCCTGTCTGTGTATGAAAAAGTATCAATAGGCTGTTGTACACATGTTGTGAGATGCACCACCTTCTGACTCGAGTATATGGGGAGACTGATAGCTCCACCAGTTCACGCAATAGGTTGTCATCGAGAGCAGATCGGCGACGATATAGTGCATGCATGTATACGCGGCCGCTGTGATATACTTGTGCGCGTTTTAGGAATACAAGGCGTGAATTCTCTCGTTGTTTTATCCAGAAGCGGTTAGCGCTGCACCGCAAGTTGATCAGCAAAAGTAGGGGGGACGGCAGTAGTAAAACTTACTCCCTAGCTTGATCGTAATTCTTCTGAAGAGAATCAAAATCGCCTCTGTTCAGACAGTATCCCAGCATGAAGGTATCGATTGCCCTCGTTACACCGATTACAGCATCGATGTGGTCTTCGCCGCCGGTCTTTTGCCGCAGAGCGGAGGCTGCTCGCTGGCAGATTTCGCCAAATCGCAACCTGTGCGCTGCAACTTTCTGGTACCGTGGATCATTCAGATCAGTTAGCGTGAATCCAGCATTCACGTCAAGAGGAGAAACAAGCATCTCTGGCAGTTCTGCGTCATTGAGACAGGGATTGGCAACTTCTTTCGGCTGCTGTTTGAAGAATGTGGCCAGACCGCCCCAGACCGCCCTGCAAGTGTGCAGATATCTAGGTAGAAGGTAATAATAAATGAGTTGATCTCACAACAAAAGCACCTTACACTTACCGACAGAAATCATTCCGATTGACATTATCCCACTTGGATGTCGTCTCGAGCAGAGATTCCACTTTGTCCATCGCCGGCCCTAAGACTTGGTCAAGGATTTCAAGAACGAATGCAATCTCGTCGTCGGTTGGGACTATGAGCAATGAGATGGAGAGACAAGGAGGTTAAGAAAGATATCGTACCATGCCATTCGATGACGACATCTTCCGGGTTATATAAACGTCCCCAGTGAATGTTGTGATCTCTGTTGAAGTCTGCACGCCCATCAGCAGGCTACAGGGCCAGTTTTATTGCACAATTACCTGGATCGTTCCATTTTTCGGAATTCACGAAACGGCTATTGATTGGATAGGCTTCCGCAAGCGTATGAAGTGCTCGGGTGATCAAACGACCGGTGCTCGTATATCCTCGTTCGCTCTTCGTCTTTTCGACGAGGAAGATAAGAAGGTCGAGAATTTGTTGTTTGTGTTTCAACAGCTTTGGAGATACATCTATCAGGATTACGAGGTGCGAGGTATTGATTTCAAACTCACGATTATGCCGCCAAAACCAAGACACCCTCGAAGGATAGAAAGATCTGAAAAACGTGAGCCGGCGGGCATATAACAAGATGAAAACTCACTCCAGTGCAACGTGGTGTCCGACGGGATGGCGGCGTGTGAGGACGTTGTCCTTACACTAGAGGCACCATGCTTTATTTCTTCTTCGATTTGGGAAACACAGTACGGCAAGAATTTCGCCATCGTCCGATCAGGCTTGACCCGTGCCATGCATGCAATAAGCTGACCGAACGCTAGGACAGCATTTGACTTGGCGTTTGTGGTTGCATAGTCGTAAACGAGGTTCAGCACGAGCTCAAAGAGCTCATCTGACAAATGAAGGCAGACAACATCCATCATAGCTTTGATCGATTTGAGGACATTCTCTTCCTGTTTACCTCCAGTGGTGTTCTTCTTTCCTCCTTCTTCGGGCAGATTCTCGTATAACGCAAGGACCCGCCTGACAAGAGACGTTACCCAGTCTGGGTTGACTATAATCAAATCTGAAACCAACAGAAGGAGAAGTCAAGCTCACCGGCAAAGCTTGCAGTACTTTCCCGAACGACAGAACGCGCTTCTTCTTTAGTTAGCGTCGGAATTTCTGTAGCGCCTTGGCTATAGTCACGATCAGCGTCCATGTCAACATCTTCGTCACTTGACGTATAGGAAATCCCAGAATTTTCTTTGGTCAAGTCGCCGATCTTTATATGTTGAACTGCGGAAACGATAAACACAGTTGCACACATGGTCTTCGATGGATCGTTCTTGTGCCAAAAGTCAGGATAAGTTGACCACAGAACTTGAATACGAACCAGATCGATACCAGGGATGCACAGTTCAAGAAGGGGTATGAGATGCCTCTGACCACCTGACCAGATGCTCTCAGAGACCAAAGGAAGGGCGACCCCGGCGAGCATGTTAAGCACGGCCGTTGTACGATGTGTCTCGTTCACAATCTCGAGCCCTCCGTACGCACGTTCCAAAAGCTCGGGCATGACCATGTCGGGTTCCAGAATCGCCATAACGCGTAAAGAGCTTTGCGCGTAACTTGCGCAAACCGGATCCTTCGAGAACATAGCTAGCAGTGCAGGTGTACGAAGGATTGCTACAAAGTCCCGACGGATTGCTGGGGTAAGACGGCTGGTCTAAAAATCCCCGGGATGGATAAAAAAAATCAATTACAGGGGCGAAGAATAACCTACGACGGGTGTGCTACAAGATTCTTGCTGTTCTTCTTTGAGACGTTTGACAAATTCGGCAGCCAAGCGGTTTAAAAAGGCCGTCAACTGTAAAGCAAATGTCACGACCAGGAGAAACTGACATACTTTCAGCTTACCGTGCTCGTCCAGGGACCAAAGTTTGACGGGTGAAAGAATGACTCCGTGCTGGTTATTATGCGATCCAGTGAGTCAAGAGCTTTAGAGCCCGCCACATATCCTTTCTGGTTCTCATCGTCTCGAATGTCACCATCGACCGCCATGGAGTAAACAAGGATCTTGGCAATAGCACCTTTAAAATAAGCTCAGTACAAGAAAACAGACAGAAATGAGGATCGGACGAACTGAAGCGGTTGACGGATTTCTTGATTCTCAAGGATCCTTTATCAGACAAGGTATCTGCGTGGCCCGCAGTTGTCGAAGCGCCCTGGGGAAATGGAGAATGAATGATAGTCATTAGATTCTTGAGCGCAAAGTTACCTGCGTTGCACCAACAGGGACATCTGCAAATCAAGTTATACTATAATATTGTGATCGAAGGAGCTGGGGCTTACTCATTGAACCTAAACCCTTGCCAACCAAAATCGTCCACTCGGCTTCAGTCCAGATGCCTACATCCTTCCTTCGCGCCCCGCCTTCCTCCCCGGTATCTCCGGTGGTTCCAGCAACATGTTCTTCTGACAGAAGGCCGGCTAGATCAAGTAGCCTGTCGTCTATCACCGACGAGTTGAACGCCTCCCAGATCTTGAAAAGGGAAGGGATATAAAGACTTGTATGGGTAGGAGGAAGAAACGATGTTAAGACTGGTATCATGGTCAAAACAGTCTATGCCAGAAGACAGCTTCAGCAAACATATGGATATTACAAGGTACGCCACATACATCCTTGGTGAGCAGTGGTAAGAAAGTTTCAAGCATAGTAGGGATCTCTCGGGCAGGAAAATACCGTTTACATTGCTCTGCAACGTACAGGAATATATTCACGACATTGCGACTAATATCGTTGTTAATATATCGTACTAAAATGGAGAAGCAACTTACGAAGGGTCGTGGATTCGTTTCATTGGCCAGATCTCTTTCTGCAAGGCACGCCAGAGAGGTTGCCAAGGAAGTTCAAGGTCAGTTGGTTCGAGCTTGCGTTTGGAACCTGGTTTACTGGCCAGGAGACGAGAAAGCATATCGGTCCAGCTGCGTATAACCCGGGATTCTATACCTGGAAGCAGGCTCAATTCGTAGTACAGGCGAACCAGTCTAGCACGCGTCGCTTTGGGCATGGGATAGCGCATCAAAAGCCAGCTATAAGTTAAAAGTTTCGCGGCGGTCAATGGAGTTTGACGAGGGCCGACGATGAGGCTTACCATTGAAGCATTCCATCCCAAGTGCTAAGCACGAGCCAGTTCTGAGACTTAGCTGAAATGAAAATCTTCCCTACAATCTCCTCCAATTTCTGGTGCATCTCTTCCACGGACTCGGTTTGATATGGCACCGAGCCAAGATAGGTTTGAAGGGACGCGAGCTGTTTCTCGTAGTCCGACAACGCCATAGATTCAATGGGGGTGTCGGTGATGGAAAAGCCATCGTCTTCCATGTCGCCGATGAAAATTCTGGAGGTGGTATCCTTTGATAGCTCTGTATTCTGAGTGTATGCGGCGATGTCAGGGAGAGAATCAAAGGTGGGCATGGTAGTGTTTGAAAGAAGAAACTTACAGATATGTCTAGGCTTTATATATTTTGAGAAATAAAAAGGCTGACGCGTCTCTGACAGATGAGTCCTTTAGTAATTGTGAGCAGCTGCACTGAGGAGGCGTAAGACGACGCGCAAGCCAATCGATCGGATTCGTATGTAGCCATGTGCTCGTCCCTTACATAACCAACGTCGAAGACGCGCCGACACCCCGAGCCCGGGCTCATAAATGCTCAATCTCCTCCGGCCTCTTGCGTGCGCAGCGCGACCTCGTACCCTAGTATCATATCGCGCACTTAATACTACCCCGAGACAAAAGTCAAAACCTGTCAACGCCAAGTTTCTCTGGCGTGCTGCAGTTGCGCTTTCCGCAACTACTGCCTTCTTGAGCTTCGGACCCGCAATCCACCTCGACTCGGCAATTGCGATACCAGGTATTCAGGATAATGTGGAACTAACAGGTTCGTGGCTGTGGTATTCTCGCTTGACCAAACCCTGACTGAACTGCAGTGGACCCTGCAACATCGATTGAGTTCCCAACGACTATTCGTATTCCATCGAAAGTGAAAATCCCTATGATGACTCTGGTCGGTTTGGGAGTACGGACGGTTTCATTCCTGGGCATAAAAGTATACTCAGTCGGTTTCTATGCAGACCTAGCAAATTCCAATCTTAAGGTCGGTGGCCACACAACTGCTGTTCCTAGCATTGACCGTCAGTCAGATATCACCAAGCATGAGCACCGACGAGAAGATTGAACATATTGTACGCAACTCTGCGTGTGTCATCCGAATTGGTTCGTCACTACACAATCTTATACAGCTCCATGAGAATAATTTCCTGTCTTTAGTTCCTGTGCGAACAACGTCGTATACTCACCTCCGTGATGCATTCATGCGTGCATTGCAAGCAAGAATGGCCTTGGGGAAAAAGGATGGCACACTTTCGGAGGAAGAGGCGTACGCCATTGGATCCCCGATGCGAAAACTCAAGTCCCTCTTTCCGAATTCGCCGCTCCAGAAGCACACTCCACTCGATATCTTCCTTTCTGCGCCATCTCCAGAGAGACCTAGAGCCTTAGTCTTCAGGGACCTCGGGTCTGTCGAGAACGATTGGGTCGCCACCGAGTTCGTCCTTCATTATTTTGAAGGCGCTGGACCAAGCCCTGCTGTGAGTTCGTTACCTCGATACATCCTTGCAGAGGCTAAATCCTTTCTTGCTCACATAGCTGAAAAAATCCGTTGTGGATCGTTTGGCACCATTTGAGAAGTGACATCAAGCCTGTTCTTGAACACCTTTTTTAGATCTTAAAATACGGATACCGACACATCCTTGGGAAGTTGTCTGATACTAATAGATAAATTTACGGACAAATAGGTACCCTCGCCACTGGAGTTCTTCCGTGATCCATTCGAGACAAGTTTGAGCAAAAGTGCAAGTAGTAAGCCAATGCTCTGTTGCCTCTCCCGATCGGATCTCACGACACTTGTGAGGGCATCTTGTGAACCAAGAAGGTGACTGCGGTTGGACGTTGAGACGTCGTAGATTTCCCTTCTGGGCAAGCATTGTCCAGCATCCCCTTACGCCTTTCCCGAATTCCTCTTTGATAGAAATAACAGCCTTACTGGATCAGAAATACTCCCACCGCACCAACATCCTTCCGAGCGCCTACCTGACCAGGCCATTTTTTTTATTTTTTTATTTTTAATGTGATTTCATTGTCCTCTGGGGGACCTAACACTTCTATTCTACGGGCCCCTATTGCCCTTTTCCTGCAGCGACGACGCCCTCTCATGCATCCCAGACGGCTCGCCCGATGACGACATCCCCCTGGGACCCGATGCCGAAGCATCGTTTCGATTAGCACGCTTTAGGACCAGGCCATATAAGCTGAAGTACCTGAACTGTCCCGTCTTCCCTCGCAACCCTTGACGATGGATATGTCAATGATAAATCAACATGGGATACCGTTGATTGCCCATACCTCTGGCACAGTGGTAGCCCCAGGGCAGGCCCCCGGAAGCTCCACTAGGGGTTTGTCCGGAAAATAGCGTATTTGAGGGCCCCAAAACGGCCATTTTCCTGTC